>ML834550.1:35176-46989 GCA_009831015.1 Picea engelmannii | reverse complement strand
TCATCCTAGGAGGTGATGTGGGGGTCAAAGGGAGTCATAACTTATGAGAGGGGGCCCCAAATAAGTCACAACAACCTCCACCAAGGAAAAACGTCAATCCCCCTAGGGGGGCATGATTTTTGAGTGTAGAAGGTGGGAAAGGGTTTAGAATAGGTTGGAAAAGGTTGGGAGGGTTATGTTATGCTTAGGGAGGCTCTCTCTAACCATCATTTCAACATTTCACATCATTTAACTCATTATTACAATTATTGACATTTTGGCAATGCCATACTTAGCAATTAAAATTGTTGTTTTAACTAACTGACACTCCGGGTGGACAAATGCATAGCAAAACTTGGTCCATGGGTGTAGGGGGTGCTATTTCATTTCTTTTGAGCACAAATACCCCTATCAAAAGTCCAAGGACTTAGTTTTTACAATAATTGCTCAAAAACATTTAATTAATTAAATAATTAAAATCCCAACCTTAGGAAAATTAATTAAATTTAATTAATTAAAAAAAACCTATCTAGACTCGACGAAATTCCGCAAAACTTTCTACAGTGTCTAACATGGTCATTTACATCATTCCGCGAAACTTTCTACAATGTCTAACATGGTCATTTACATCATTCCTAAACAATAGCTACCAAAGGATGAGACCATTAGAACGCCATTCACCACTTTGGAGGAATTATTGCAAGTGTGAGGGAAAAACTCATGGCAAATCAACCAGGCTGAAAAGCCCAGTTGATAACCTGAGGATAAAAAACCCTCGGTGAAAAGAACTCTCTCAGTGAAAACATCCCAAGGTACCTGACCTAACTATGATCCATACAAACTTATTACATTATTAACCCACGCAGGGGTGCGGAAATTTCGTTTACAAAATTTCGTGCTGGAGGCATAAAATGCCCAGTAGAACCAAACTGTCTTCAACATACTTGCATCTGATGATGCACATCTTCATGGCACATGAGTTGACCCCCTAGCTGAATAGGCGGTCAACAGGGCCTAATTAAATATAATATAATAATATTATTCAACTCTCTCTCAGGTAGAATATTCTTCAAAGTTACAATATTTCAACACACCCCCTTAACAAGAAGGGTATTCTACTGACAACATTAATAACAACTGACTGGACTCAATACATCATCAAGAGGAGGGGACATCGTCATCAACATCGGTAACACTGTCGGTCATATCTATAGGTCATTGGAAGTTTTTCTCGTAATCAACATCGGTAGAAACTGAACATCATCATCATCTGCAATGCGGAGCTGGAGTAACATCATCATCATCAACAACATGAAGCTCGAACATCAACATCATCAACAACATGAAGCTGGAATAACATCATCATCATCAACAACATGAAGCTGGCATGAAGCTGGGATAACATCATCATCATCAACAACATGAAGCTGGAGCATCAACATCATCAACAACATGAAGCTGGAATAACATCATCATCATCAACAACATGAAGTTGAAACATAAACATCTATATGTGGCAACAAAATGAGGCAGGTGCATCAACAACATCTGTGGTGCTCTGACAGACTGTCCTTACCAGACCTTTGGGATCTGCCCAGGAATCATAATATTCCCTAGGATATAGAATCCTAACTGAGTTACCACGTGGTACTCTGATAGAACGTCCTTACCGGACCTTCACGATCTACGCAAGAATCATAAGATTCGCTAGGATATAAAATCCTAATTGAGCTACCACTACTAACCATAGCTAACATATACATGCACAGGTACTCTGACAGACCGTCCTTACCGGACCTTTGAGATCTGCCCAGGGATGATCAGTCCCCTAGGATATAAAATCCTAACTAAGCTACCTGCTGTTGGTTAGAATACCATAGTATCATCAACATCACTCCCCCTTTCGAGGGAGGTCCTTTCAGACTACAACAAGCTTGTCTCTGTTGAAATATTGTAACTGCGAAGAGTATTCTAATTATAATTGAGTTATTTTTATATAGATCAATCCCCTTTTGTGGATTGATCATGTCAGGCTTTGTATAAGGCCAAATACCCTTTTTTGGATTGGTCAAACCATAGTTATATGGTGTTGTTTGTAAAGTCTCCCCCTAGGGCTAATTAAAGCGGTTTTAACCACAAGTTGAAGAAGTCGGCCCTGCATGGTGAAGATACATAACCCTGGCGCCTATTAGCTAGTATAAATAAGAGAGGATGGCGCCTCATTCTCTCACTCTCACTCAAGTGACTCATCTGATGGGCTAGTTTTGGAGCTAGCTGCAGTTGCAAGAAGAAGGAGAGAGGCGCATTGCTCAGTCTTGGATATTCTCTAGTGTTTTGGTCTTGTTGCCGTCCTAATAGACACTTGCAAATGTGAGCTAAGTTCGGCTCACTTAGTGTGTCCTTGGAGGCACAATGCCTAGGTTCACAGCCCACACTGTCATTTTGATCGGAACCTCTTCCGTCTAGGCTCACTCCTAGGGAAGCCAAGGGGGGTAGTCCCTAGTTTCTGGATTAGTTTTAGAGTTAAGTTCTAGGAGTTGATTTTAATTATTTACAAGTTTTGGGGGGTTTCTAATCCTAAGATGCACAAGCAGCAATGCAAGGTGCAAGGGTTAGCATGTGAAGCAAGCCTTTTCCTAGGGCAACTAAGACTAGTGCCTAAGATTGGGTAAGGGGTCAACTAAAGTTAAAGGGGGTTTCTTTACAAGTATGATTACAATATTACTTACAAAAGAATAACTTGATCAAATAAATAGTAGATACAAGATTTACAATTTAAAGAATGCTAAAATATAACAAGAAGCTAACCATTGATTTATTTGTGTTTGTGCAGGATATAAAAAGATTAAAGCATCATATAACATTATCATCAAAGCATCAAGATCATCATCATCAATACATCAAGAAGAAGATTTATAAAGTTAAGCACAAGTATCAAGGATGAAGATCAACCACTCTTAATTATTAAACCCACAAGTATTTAGAAATTAGATCTAGGGTTGAGTTATTAAGCTTTCTTAAAGTTATCAAATTTTATTAAGCTTTCACTGAAGCCTCCTCCTCCTATTGCCAAATAACTGCTGGATGCTCAATAAGTGTTTCCACCCTAGCTTCACAGGTCAACCCAAAACAAGAGTACTTCTCGGAGAAGACACATCCTGTGCGCCGTGAGACAGTCCCCTGCCTACACCCTTTGTTGTTTTCCTCAAGTTCCGTTTTAGATGGTGAAGATGGTGGTCTAAGGTACCCTAAAGAGTCTATTAAGTTTAAATATAAGTTGGGTAGAATTTTAGGAGTGTTTTAAGAGTTTTAGGACACTTTTTAATGGTGATTTAGTGACTTGGACGAAACTCACTTCAGCCTTAAAGATGTGTTGGTTAAATTAAGGAATTAAGAGCATTAACACATGCATATGTCACTTGATTGCACAATTAATATAGCTTGAAAAAATAACAAGGGAAAGAACAACTTGCCAACCAATAGAAAAGAAACAATCACACTTATATCATGTTCAATAGCATTTAGATAAGAGCATTTAGTGTGAAAGAGAAAAAGATTTAGATGTGCCTACTTATCAACTTAAAAGAAAAAAGCTACTTCAAGCATATGGCATCAAAAGATCTATGCATTAAAGAGAAACACCATCTACTTATGAAGCATCAATGATTATAGATCTAAGCATGAAACATAAAGATAAACATTTAGTGAACTAAACATGCATAAGATCTAGTTAAGTTGATTTAGGTGCCCAATAGGCTTAAGCTAGAGAATTATTAAGTGTATTAGATCTAGATCTAGAACAATTATAACATTAAGAATTTAGATTATTAACCATAAAATTAAAACCCTAACCTAACCCTTTGGGGTATTCCTCTCCCAAATAGGTAGGCAATTAAATTAGCTTTCTTATTAATTAGAAAATATTGAGAAAATGAAGAAACAAGGAAGCAAGAGATACAACTAAGGAAAGAAAGAGGCAAACAAACCAAGCAAACAAGAAGTAATTCCTACCTCACGTCCTAGGGTTTGGGAGATACCCTTTATCTCACAAACCCTCACATCCTAGCTCAAAAAGGGCAAAAATGTCAAATAAACAAGATCTAAGCTAGATCTAAGCTACCCAAGAGCTCACACGTGGGAGGAGGCCGTACCACTCCTTCTCCCACAACTATGAGCCACTACAAGCAAGCAAGAAGGAGAATAAATGACTTAAAATGCTTAAAAAATTGAAAAAGGAGGTTGAGAAATAGCTACCAATCCCTTTGGGGGGTCTTTGAGTGTTGTGTGGATGCCTTTGGGTAGCCAAAACCCCTCTCAACCAGATCTACCTGCAAAAACCAGCAAGGTATCCTTGCTGGAAATGCTACACAACCAATATAGTGAAGAAAAACTTTTGCCTTTTTAGGGCAAAAATTTTTCTTAAGAAAAATTTATAAATTTTGATTGAAATGACCTATCTTACTAAGCTATGCTAGCTGAAATATTGATGGATTGAATAGCAATATAGAAGAATAGTAAAAGTGAGAAAGGAATGGAGTTTGAGTGTGTCTCAAGGGAGCCTTCTTTCTTGAGGTTGTCCCAATGAAACCCTTGAAGCTAAACCTGCAAAAACCTTGAGCAATGATGGCATACAATAGACAATATGTTGCATATACTAATAAGATGACATTTCAATCCTATCTAGCATATCAAGATACATATATCTACAAGCATGTGCATTACTAGATCTACCCAAATAACATTTTACCTTAGGATCCAAAGATGCAATCACCAAACAAAATCTTAGAACAAGTTTACCTCATGTGTATGGCAAGAAGAACCATGTACATAACTCTTCCAATAATCCTCCAATTTTTTCTCTTTATTACTCAAGGAGAAGGATCTTGGAGAAAACTATCTCCAAAACCCTAAAGAGCAAGAGAATGAAAATGATGAATGAAAAAGAGAGAGAGTATGAGAAATCAAGTAGCATAACCTTAGCTCAAGATATGGTGTGTTGGGAGTGAGGAGAGGGATCTATTTATACTTGGAGAGGAAAACCTACCTCTCTTGGATCAATGCCAAGTGTCCATCACCAAGCGTAAGAGTAGATCTCAAGGCTAGGGCACACCATCTAGGGTTTGGATCTTAGATCTAGGGTGTAGAATGGTGTGGGGGTGTTGGGATCACACAAAAGTCAAGTGGGAAGGCTGTGGGATTCGTGCCAAGGGAGAGGAAGAGGCCCCAACAATTAAAAACGATTTTTCTTGGAGAACCACAAGAGGGGGGCGTAACTCTCCTTGGAGGGCGTAACAAAAGGGGGAAATGCAAGGAATGGAGGGGGATTAATGAGAAAATGGGAGTGGGATCACCCTAGGAGGTGATGTGGGGGTTAAAGGGAGTCATAACTCATGACAGGGGGCCCCATTTAATTCACAACGTCCACCACCAAGGAAAAACGTCAACCCCCCTAGGGGGACGTAACTTTTGGGTAAAGAGAAGGTGTAAAGGGTTAGAAGAGGTTGGAAAAGGTTGAGAGAGTTATGTTATGCTTAGGGGGTCTCTCTCTAACTATTATTCACCATTTAACATCCTCCTAACTCATTATTACAATTTTACATTTTTTCCATGTTTGGACTTTAGCAATTAAAATTGTTGTTTTAGACTGACTGACACTCCGGGTGGACAAACCCATGGCTAAATTTGTTCGACTGAGCTGAAACTTGGTCCATGGATGTGGGGGGTGCTATTCCATTTCTTTTGAGCACACATACCCCTATCAAAAGTCCAAGTACCTAGTTTTTACAATTTTTGCTCAAAAATAATTAAACCTTCAAACTTAGGGAAATTTAATTAAAAATTATTTAATTAAAAAAAAAAACTTAGACTCGATGGAATTCCACAAGACTCTCTAAAATGTCTTGCATGGCCATTTACAATGATTCCCTACAATAGTTACCAAAAGATAAGCCCACTAGAACGTCGTTCACCACTTTGGAGGAATTATTGCAAGTGTGAGGGAAAAACTCAAAGGAAATCAATAAGGCTGAAAAGCCCAATTGATAACCTTAGGATAAAAAACCCTCGGTGAAGGGAATTCTCCCATTGAACTGATCCTAAGGTAACTGACCTAGACATGACTCATGCAGAGCTATTACATTATTGACCCACGCAAGGGTGCGGAAATTCCAGTTACAAAAAGAAGTGCTAGGGCCAAACATGCCTTGTAGAACCAAATTTCTTCGACAAATGAGCATCTGATGATGCATCTCTTCATGGCACATGGAGTTGACCACCTGTGTTGGAGAGGCGGTCAACAGGTCTTTAATCTTGGCATTGTATTGACAATCTATTATTGAGGAAGTTTTTGTTGGGTTTTCTCCCCCATGAGAGTTTCCCAGGATAAAATGTTGTGTACCTTGTTATTGTGTTTCTTTCAGTGATCTTGCTTATGCTATTATTTTCTAGTAAATTGAAAATAACTTAACAACAACTCTAAATTTAACATGGTATTAGAGCACCTTTCACTGGGTAAACAAAAACGTCACTGTTGTCATACAAGAAAATTAGGGCTTTTTATTGGAAGGGAATTTCTGACAAAAAAACACATAGGGAAATGTGAGCTAGCCTAGCGCACCACTTGGTAGCTTGAGCGCACCTTTTCAGTGGCCAGAGCCTTTGGAAAGTGAAACCCTAGTTTTGATTGGTATTAGAAAACCAGGAAACCAGAACCAGTACCAGAAGTACCAATCCAGATTTGCGCAGGTCAAGTTTCAAGGGGTAAAACTTGAAATTTTTTAAATCTGACAGCTCCAGCATACTCGCCTTAGCCCAACGCACCTCCCGATAAGATCAAGTTCAATTTCTGAGCACTTTCAATTTTTGGTCATTTTCTCAGCTCCAGGTCAAGATGTGATGCAAGCACTAAGATTGTTGACAAGTTAGAAGGTGTGGAAAAATTTCGTGCCTGGAAGTACATGATTGCACTCTTTCTTGAAGAGAATGACCTTACAAAATTCATAAAAGAAAAAGTACCAGAACCCGAAGAAGATGCAGCTAAAGCAAAGTACAAAAAGGATATGGTTAGGCCCAAAAGGATCATTGTAGACTCCATTAAAGATCACTTGATCCCTCAAGTATCTTCCAAGAATACTCCAAAAGAAATGTTTGATGCCCTAACCAGAATGTATGAAGGAAAGAACATCAACTGTAAGATGAACTTGAGAACCCAACTCAAGAATACAAAGATGCAGAAAGGAGAAACAATTCAAGACTATTTCTCTAGGATTACTCATTTCAAAGAACAACTAGAAGCAATTGGAGACAACTTGGATGAAGATGAAATCATCATGACAACTCTTAATGGTCTCACAAGACCTTGGGATGCCTTCATCCAAACTATCTATGCCAGAAAAGAGAAACTACAATTTGACAGTCTGTGGGAAGAATGTGTTCAAGAAGAAGCAAGAGTAGCCAACCGAGAAGCAGTACTATTAAGGGATGAAGATCAAGCCCTAACTGCTCATGCTAAAGGAGGAAATAAAAGGTCTCATTTCCAAAAGGAAACCCACCTTCACAAAGAATCTCACTCCCTAAAGAGATTCACCCACTTCCATAAAGAATCTCACCCTCTAAGGAGTTTCCCGAAATTTCAGAAGAGTCAAAGAAGAGAAAACGATTTCTCCTCTTATCAATGTTATCATTGTGATAAGATGGGACATATTGCTAAGAATTGTCTTGCCAGAAGGAAAGAATACAAGAAGAGAAATAACAAAAGACAGCAGGCCCATGCAATTGAAGATGATGAGCCATCCATGAAGTTGACTAAAGAAGAGATTGAAGACTGTGTCTTATTTTCCACCCTCTCAGGATTTGTGTCACCTAGAGAGGATACTTGGCTCATAGACAGTGGTGCCTCTAAGCACATGACAGGTCAGAGAGACATTCTCTCTAGCCTCACAGAAAAAGACTTTCCCTAGAAAGTTACACTCGGAGATGATAACGAGTACCCTATCAAAGGAGTGGGAGAATCCACCTACAAACTTGATTCAGGGACCCCGATGAAAATGAAGGATGTACTATATGTACCAGGTTTGAAAAAGAACTTACTTGCTATCTCAACTTTAGATAAGAAAGGTTTCAGGGTTGCATTCATAGATGGTGAAGTTCTTATGTGGCCTAAAGGAAAAACCGTAGAAGATGCAATTGTCATTGGAACAGAAGGTGGCATGTAATGGAGGAGAATACACCTCAAAATAATTTGTAAGCTTTTGCAGAGATGTTGGGATCAAGAGGGAGCTCAACACTCCCTATAATCCTCAACAAAATGGTGTAGCAGAAAGAAATAATAGAACTATAATGGAAGCAGTAAAGACTATGATCCATGATCAAGATCTTCCAATGCACTTATGGGCTGAAGCAGCAAGAACAATAGTGTATGTCCAAAACAGATTATCCCATAATGCACTTGGATTCAAAACCCCCAAAGAAATGTTCTTCGGAAAGAAACCAGAAGTAAGCCATCTCAAGATATTTGGCTGTCCGGAAGAAAGGAGAACCAACCTGGACCCTTCAAGAAAGAAGGGAATATTTGTTGGATATTGTGAGGTCTCTAAGGCCTTCAGAATTTACATACCAAGTTACCATCATATTGAGATCAACAGAGATGTAACCTTTGATGAAGATGCAACACTCAAGAAATCAATGAGATGCCAGCTGGAATAAGTATATGAAGAAGAACCTGTAGCTCCCATCGTTGCAGAATTAGTGAGGGAAGTTACAGTTAACCTTGATGATGACATTCCAGAAGATCATGATATGATAGAATCTCAAGAACCTCCCCAAATGACGATCTCTCACAAGAGAAAGCCATCTTGGGCAAGGGACCTTATTCAAGATGGAGAGAAGTATGGTGCCCCAGAAGGAACCATGAGACAAATCAAGAAACCTAGGCCATTCTCTAGTTATATGGCTTTGATGTGTGATCTCATAGAAAATGAACCTACTTTCTTTGAAGAAGCCATTCAGAAGAAAGAATGGGCGGATGCCATGACAGAAGAACACCAATCCATTATAAAGAATGATGTATGGTAAATAGTTGCCAGACTTAAGAACAAAGATGTGGTATCTTCCAAATGGTTATACAAGATAAAACATGTTGCAGATGGAAGTATTGAAAAACGTAAAGCAAGGTTTGTAGCTCATGGATTTTCTCAAAAGGCAGGTATTGATTATGAAGAGACGTTTGCTCCTGTAGCCAGATACACGTCTATCAGAATAATTATAGCTCTTGCATCCAAGATGAAGTGGAAATTACACCAGATGGATGTGAAAACAACCTTCTTAAATTATGTTATTGAAGAAGAAGTGTATATAGAGCAACCACAAGGGTTTGAAGTTGAAGATAGAAAGACTCATGTCTGCAGGTTGAAGAAGGCTCTGTATAGTTGAAGCAAGCTTCTAGAGCTTGGTATGGCAGAATTGATAGTCCCGACGAGCTTGGGCTTTACCAAGAGTAAAGGTGATTCTAACCTTCAAGGTTATGAAAGATGAGCCAATTATATTGTTGTTGTATGTGGATGACTTATTCTTAACTGGAGAAGAAAGGCTCATCACAGATTGTAAGAAGAAGCTCGCTGCAAAATTTGAGGTGAAAGACCTATTGACCGCCTCTTCAACTAGGTGATCAACTCCATGTGCCATGAAGTAATGCATCATCAGATGCTAGTATGTTGAAGACAGTTTGGTTCTACTAAGCAATTTATGCCTCCAACACAAATTTTGTAAGCGGGATTACCGCACCCCTGCGCGGGTTTATAATGTAATAGGTCTACATGGATCATGTTAGGTCAGTTGCCTTAGGGTTTCTTCATTAGGAGAGTTCCTTTCGCTGAGTGTTTTTTATCCTCAGGAGGTTAATGTGGCCTAACCAGCCGGGTTAATCTCCCTTGAGTTTTTCACTCCCACCCAATAAATCCTCCAAAGTGGTGAAAGGCGTTCTAATGAAGTCATTCCTATGTAGCTAGTGTTTGGGAATGCTGTAAATGACCATGTAAGACAACACGCGAAATTTCGCGGAATTCCGTCAATTATAGCTAGGTTTTTTTTTTTTTAGGTTCCGAATTAATTAATTGATTAATTAATTAATTAATTCTGGGTAATTAATGTAAAACTTAGGTCCCAGGATTTGCGATAGGGGTATTTGTACTCAAAAGAAAGCTAATGAGACCCCCTGCACTCGTGGACCAAGTTTCAACTCAGTCGGACAAGTTTTGCTAGGTTGTTTGTCCGCTTAGGAGTTTTTCAGGAAAACGACAATTTTAATTGCCAAACCCAGAACATGGAAAAATGTAATTTTTGTAATAATGGTCCAAATTGAGTGAAGTGGAAACTAGTGATGAGAGGGACCCCACCTACCTATTCCTACCCTTTCCTACCCCTTATAATTGTTTCCCCTTGTGAGCTCACGTCCCCCTTCCCATGTGAGCTTATATGTAAAGCATATAATGTTTTAATAACAAATATTAAATGAGTTAATGGGCCCCTCCTTGCTTACTCCCCTCTTCCACTTACCTTACGCCCCCCCTACCTCACGTTTTCCCTCTCACGTACGACCCTCACACATTTAATTTGGAATGGTCATCTAAGTGGAGCGTGGGGCCTCCTCCTTTCACTCATGCGCCCCTCCTTTCCCATCCACATCATTCAAAGTGTGGACTCCACACGCTCTCCCACTCAAACCACACTCACATGCATTGCCTCCTCCTTCCCTCACGTTTCCCTAACGTAAGTTTGAAAATATCACACGAAATATGGGAAACTTACCTTTGAATGGGTCGTGGGACCCTTCTTCCCTCAAGCGCCATCCCTTCCTCCACCAATCGCTTACCATTTTGAGTGTGGTCAGCACATCCTCCCACACTTCACCTCACGTCCCCCACACATCCTCTCTCAACTCTCACGGTTTCCTCTTCTTCCCTCACGCCCTTCCTTTCTTAACTCATGCTTTCATTTATTAAAAAGTGGATAAAGCTCACGTAGAGATGGAAACATCTTTTTAGAAAGCATGCAACTCTCTTTTGATTGGTAAGTGGGCCTCCTCTTAGCTCATTCGTTTAACCTTGCTTTCTTTATCCTATCCACTATCATTTACTTACCATTTCCCCTCACCCTAAAAGCTCACTCTTTCATTGGTTTGAGTTTCCTCATGAATTTAGATCTTGACATTTGTCAATGATCTAAGGGGGGTCTCATTGGTTTCTTTTGCTATTTAAGAAACCTCTCCCTCACTCTTTACTCACCTTTCATTATTGCACTGTTATGCTACTAGTTTCTCGCCATCCCATTCTCTCTATCTCTCTCATTATTGTCGTACTTCTTCACTGGTTTTGTTCTTGAAGGGCTTGTGGCAATTAGTTGTCACAACCTCTTCCCATTGGATAATAAAAAGAAACGCTTTGGAGGATTTTAGGAAGATCTACAAGTATTTATGTTCTTACAAACATATGAGGTATAATCGCTTTGATTTCATATAATGGTTGCATGAATGGATCTTAGGTAAAGTATTTTATTTAAGTAGATCTTGCAAAGAGTAGTCTTGCAAATCTATATCTGTGGTTGGCTAGATAGAGTGCAAGTATTTCACTTTATTAGATTAACCCTCCATATTATCCATTGTATGCATGCTATTGTGTGAGTTTTTGTAGGTTGGCTTTCAAGGGTTTCATTAGGGTGCCTCTCGGAAGAGTCTCCCTTTGAGATTTTCATACACTCCCAGTTATTTCTGTATTGTTCACCCTTTTCTCATTCTCATTTCGGTAGCTAACTTGCTTAGATAGGTCACCTAAAGTCTTTAA
>ML834549.1:33830-49671 GCA_009831015.1 Picea engelmannii | reverse complement strand
ATACATTGGTGATATTGGTCCATTTACATTTGTTTTTCATTTTCTCACATGCTCATAGTTCTAATTAGTTTTAGTTTGATTTCTGTTTATAACTTAGTTGTTTCTCTTTCTAACCTTTTACCTCACAGCTGTCATGCCTAGCAAAGCCCAACTGAGCATGTAAGCACTCACTTTTTGCTCACACAGTGACGAATTGGGTGCAAACACCTCCGGTTAAGTTCATGTGTTCTTCCGCATAACAGACATTTTCCACCACCTCCGCTACTGAAGACGGTTTCCACATCCGCACCATAGCTCTTATCTTAGGGTTCAATCTATAGATGAAGAACTCTGCCTGTCATTGGTCATTGTCCATATACAAAACATATTTGACCAGTTCCATAAACCTGATCTCATATTCTTCTACAGTTCTGTTTCCCTGTACTAAGGCATGAAATGCCCCTACCTGTTGTTCCTCATAGTATGCTAGTAGATATTTCCTTCGGAACCTCTCCTCGAAAAGTTCCCAAGATATTGTGTCTCGAGTAAGGTGCATTTGTCTTTCCAGGTTGCCCCACCAGTTCAAGGCACTGTCTCTTAACTGAAAAATGGCGATCTTTTCCTTTGAGTTGGACACATAGTCCCTTAAGGTAAAACACCTTGGCATGCCTTCCAACCATGCTTCCACGCGTTCACTAGCGCGACCCCCGACAAACTCCGGAAGTTTGATCTTCTAGAATTCTCGCGTGATGTCTTCAGGTGGAGGTCCTCCCCCTGAATCCCTTGATGCTTCTAGATTACCCGTTCCAGACGGTGGGGGTTGCACTTCAATCCCTACTGGTTGTTGCCCCTTTAAAGTCTCATTAATGGCTTCCAACGAGCGTAGTATGAGAGCTAGTTCAGGTGATGGCGGTGGTGGTGCTGGTGGTGTTGGCGGTGCTTGCGATGACGCTCCCCTGCCTCGACTCCCTCGAGTCCTGACCATCCTATATGCTTTGACCTGCATCAACCAAAGTTGTCAGGGTGAGTTCGAGGACGTTTCAAATTGGTGCTACTTAAACTAGAAATAGGGTTAGGCGTACGTTTTCTTTACTTGTCTGTAAACAGACATTAATCCTTTAGGGGATTGGCTAGGTTAGGGTTAGGATTAAGCGTCTAAGCTTGATTTCTTCGCACCTATGAAAAACAAACTATTGGTTACCTTGCCCTGTAGCTATGCTAGCCTTGTGCCATACTCGCCACTTCCTATGCCTACTCTCCTAGTGCATATGCTGCCTCCTTGCCGCTTGTCCTAGTCTAAGCCCTTTTTTAACTTTTCTCTTACAACTTGATTAAAGTGACTTCCGACCTTATGTTTATTAATTTACGTCGAAAGGCGTACACCTATTGACAATGGGCACAATTAATGATATTTTAATCTTATTTAACCTTAAACCATTATCTGATGGCTATGCATTGAAGATGCTGGCATATTCTCAGTCATCCTCCAAAATCAATGGGTCAGATTTATTGTTCATAACTTTCTTTCATTTATCAAGGCATTCGTTAACATGTTTACTTTTTTTTTTTTTTAACATTTACCTAATCACATTAAAAAATGTTGTAAGGTTATATAATTACCACGTTTAATGATTAAATAGGATTAAACCGTGACATCTAAATAATTATCCCCAACTGTCAGCCACGTTTCGGCGTTAGTGTTCTTCTTAAGATGCTTTGCTTGGTGGGTGGTCTTGGGTATGACAATTAAAGTATTTATATGTGAAATTATTTTTAAAAGTCACATCGTGTGGTGCATTGGCAGGGCGGACTTTGTAAAGACTTGACAAGTGGGGAGGTCCGAGGTTCGATCCCCGCGGACTCCAAAACATTTTAATTTAATTAATTAATCATAATTACTTTTAATTAATTAATATACTTAGTTTTAATTTGTTGTGTATATTATATTATTATTACTGGTTTTTATTAAAGGCACATACGTCGTGCGTTGGTGTTTGGTTGTTCCTTAAGGCTTAGGTAGTGGGTGGTCTTGGGTTCAAAACCCATAGACTCCAAAAAAGTTTTAAATCTTTAAAACATATAAACCTTTTTAAACATGTTTTAAAACATATAAACAGTTTTAAAACATATATAAACCTTTAAACAGTTTTAAATCTTTTTAAACATATAAACAGTTTTAAAACATATATAAACCTTTAAACACGTTTAATAACATATATTTTTAAACCTTTGTTTTTCCTTTATTAGATATTTTTCTTTATCCTCATCATTTTTTTTTTTGTTAATAAATAAAAAAAAATTACGATTTAAACCATGAAATTTAAATTTAGTATTATTTAAAAAGTTAATTTAAATAAGTAATAAATTAAAAAAAAAAATTAAATATAAAATATTAAAAAAAGTCAAATCGGGCACGCATGAAGCCCACGTGCCCGCTTCCTCCAAAATAACCTTACGCTTGTCTCTCCAAACCCTAAACGCGTCCTTCCTCTGTCGCCTCTACACTTTTCTCTGTCCCTCTTCTTCTGATTCCTGCTCTTCTTCATCGGTTTCTCCGCGGCCTTCTCCACCTCCCCAGTGGTGCCGGGGAGATTCGAACCCTGAAACGCATTGAGTGCATGTTTTACTTTTCTGTTAGCTGCGGCAAGTGGTGTACTGTGAATAAAACATTTGATCTGTTTTGAGAAACAAGCGGGTTGCTTGCTCTTTCGCAACGCGTGGGCAAGTTGAAAAGAGGAGGAGGGGAGCAAGAGTAGCCATCAAGACAATCTACAAGAAACAAAATTAGCCATAGGGGACGCTAAAGTTGTAATATGGGAGCTTGGACGATACCTCTCTCGGGAGAGGGGAAATCCCACTGAAGTTTGTAACTCGAAATAGGCTTTACAAGCCGCGCGTTAATTAGTATGGAACTATGTTTGAGGGTTGATAAGGGTAGGCTGCGTATGTTAGCATTGGGTAGGTTGGCCTTCTATTGTGAACGCCCTTCTTGCATAAACACTGTACTATAAGGATTTTTATCCATTACGGATCAACATTTTGAATTAGTGTAGAAATTACAATTGGAGTTACAGTTGTACTTGTCCGAGTTTAGGTGCATTGGCTCCTTATATAGCTGGTTAAATGTTAACCGGTTCATCGACTGTCATGGACTCCTGAACTGCCTCGCATGGTGCAGTCTCCTTCCTTCCTGTCTTTGTTAGAATTGCTAGTGGACACAAATGAAGAGCCCCAGGAATAGGATTTCCAGTGTATTATTGCCTAGTGTTTTATCCCGTAAACCCAACGTACTTTCAATCCAATGATGGTTGCTATCTTTACAGTGCGTCCTTTAAGGACATGATATGTTCATGTCGATCTTCTTGTGTGCGCGAGATTTTGTTCACACGCTTTTGTTCCCCTCTATTTCGATGCGTTTATTATGTGAAGCGTTTACACCAAATTCGCCAAACAAGCCCCGGGGTCAAACCCGTGGGCTTCCCTTCTATACTCATATATGTGTTATCTATTTATACCTGCGCGCATTTTTATTTCATTTCCTTCTATAATTTTATCATCTGTAACAAGTTTGAGGCGAAAACCGCGGTTTCATTTGGTTGCTTTGAGGCCTCTTTGTAAGGTATTGAGCTTCTTGTTTTGCTCATTAATTTTGCGTGGATTCTGTTATTTCTTACATGGTTTTGGAGCAGTTTGAATTCTGATACCCAAGGAAATCATTGAGAAACTTTGTCAGCTATGGTAGAGGCAAAGCCAGGGATGAGGAAACTTGTATTCACCAAAGTTGACCAGCTGCGACCAGGCATTAGTGGTCATACTTTGACTGTGAAGGTTGTCACTGCGAAGATGGTTTTACAAAAGGGCTGGCCAGATGGTTCTCAGGTTTTTCAAATGCGTATTGTAGAGTGCTTGGTTGGGGATGAAACCGGTGTCATCGTTTTTACAACCAGGAATGAACAAGGTATGTTTTCTCTTCAGCTTTATGCTTGGAGAAATGCTTACATATGAGATTTATGGTGTAAAGTCGGTTCTTGAGTTGGATATTGTAAAAAGAAAAACAATCCAACTTTTCTAGAGTGTGTTGCATGTTGTTTTGGTATACCAAAAATTTATAAATATATTAATATGATACTGCCTCTGGTTTGTGTCATGTAATAATTAGATTGCATAAATCTCTTCTTACATTGCTCATTTCCATGAAAGTTAACTCTCAGAACCTAACACGGGGTTTTTAAGCCATACTACTCTGCTGGGATAATAAATCCTCCAATTTAATGCTTATACTATGTTCTGGTATTTATAATTAATTACATGGGTGTATCTTCTCTTTTCTTTTCTAAGCATAAAGAGTTATTAATACATGTTCGCTTTAATGGCCACTGATATTCACATTATTGGTTGTTGTTATGCGTACTTAGATTAATGTTCCTCTCACACATGAGATCCTTTCAACTCCACTTATATTTAGCGTTTACAAAATTGTTAAATCCACTTATAAGTGGCAATTATCAATAAGTGTTTCTCCCCTTTTCTTGGATTCCGTAAGTATGTAAATTTGCTAAAAATTGTATGTGTTTGGTTTGCAGGTTAGGCGGAGCTGGAGTTGGAGCTGGGAACTTGGCCCTTAAGGCCCAAATTTATATTTACCCTAATACATTTATTTAGGGATTTACTATAACTAAATAGGAGTGTTTATTTAAATTTATGGGTGGGTAGGTAGGCCCGGTTCCATATTTTGAACCAAGGCTCTGATACCATGTGTAAGGGGCTGAATAGATTTAACATAAAATAATTACATAATTGTAACAGTATTGATTTCAGAAAATTCACAAATTTCTTCTATATTGAGCAAAATAGTAAAATTTATCAAATTCCTTTAATTGAGCATATTCGCATATAGATTTAACAACGAATATTAAAATTTTCTAACATAATAAAAACAATTACAAATTTTAAATACCTGGGTCTGATGCTCATAACCCTCCGTTTGTCTGCTTGCCTTCTTGACCGCTGCTGCACTGTGTAAACCCTGCCCAAAACCTAGTTCCACCCTACCAACTAGGTAACTTCCTAGCTCCAGGATATCATATGGATATCCTGCCCCCCATGCCCAAAACCTCCAGCAACCCCGGTGCCTATACTGATACAATCCCACTCCAAAACTCCACTCCTCTCTGCAAATCCAAGAGCCCCCAAAGTCAATCCCCAATCTCTCGTATAATGATCCTCTCATAAACCTCCTTCCCTCCATATTCCTCCTTCACCGACTCATGCATTTACTTCCTTACCTACTCCTCATTAATGCCCCTTATCCTTTCCTTTATTATGTCATCCTCTCATAATTAATAAGTTATCCCTTGTTGTCTATGTAACCTTTTAATTTAAACAATATAACTTATTAATCTATTAAATTTAATACTCATGTTATTAAATGTAATAGGTAGTTAATTATCAATTAATTAATCAAATTGCAACCATTAATTAATTAATAATTATTTAATTAGTATTATTATACCTATCATGTTTAATTAATACCATATTAAGATGATTAATCGCCTAATTAATTATTTTTTTACTTAATAATCCTTAAACATTTGTTCAACTAGGGTTGTTACACTCTTTTGGTTTTGTTGGTTGGGCACTCCTCTTGCCAACTTGGCTTGCCTTTGGGTGCCCCTCTTTCCAACTTGCCTTGCATTGACTCTGGAAACCCCAATTTTTCCTTGCATTGGTCATTTCATTGGTCGTTGTCTCTTTCAGTTTTGTTGCCTGGGCGCTCCTCTTGCGTTTGGGCACCCATCTTGCCTTCCATTGCCTCTACAAACCCCAAGTTTTTTTCCCACCACACCTGTGTCACTGGCTATTTCGGTTATGTTGGTTGGGTGATCCTCTTGCCAACTCGGCTTTCCTTTGGATGCCCCTCTTGCCAACTTGCCTTGCATTGCCTCTGGAAACCCCAAGTTTGTCTTGCATTTGGGAAACGACAAGTTTTTTTTCCCACCACACATGTGTGGTTGTCTCTTTTGGTTTTGTTGGTTGGGCATTTCTCTTGAGAACTTGCCTGGCATTGCCTCTAGAAACCCCAAGTTTTTTTTCCCACCACACCTGTGTCGTTGGCTCTTTTGGTTTTGTTGGTTGGGCGCTCCTCTTGCCAACTCGGTTTGCCTTTGGGTGTACCTCTTTCCAACTTACCTTGCATTGCCTCTGGAAACCCCAATTTTGACTTGAATTCGGGAAACCCTGAGTTTTTCTCCCACCACACCTGTGTCACTGGCTCTTCGGTTTTCTTGGTTGGGTGCCCCTCTTGAAAACTTTCAGTTAATTTTGAATTTTGGCCCCTTTTCAAAGACTAATTTGATTTGAAACTTCCACCCCTTTTGAGACTTCAAACATTGTTCAAACTTAAGGCCATCAAGATTATTCCCATGTATTTCATCAGTCATTGGCCACTTTTTAAACTTTTCCCAACATCCATACTTTGAACTTAACTCCATTGGAAACTCTAAAACATCACCCATCATGCAAATTCAAACTTTGTTCCATTGGCCCTCTTATAAACTTCAAGGCATTTATAAACTAGGTCATTAGGCCTCTTCCAATATGTGGACCATGTTTGAACATTAGGGCCAAATTTAACTTCAACCCATTCTTGAACTTTGGGCCATTACAAAATTTTAAGCGTTTCTCCAACTTTGGCCCACTTCTAAACTTCAAGGCATTTTGAAATATCGATCTGTTTTTTAATTTAACCCCCTTCAGCCATTCTGAAACATTGCTCATCGACCAATTTTAAAACTTTAGGCCATCGACACTTTTTTGAACTTCAATCCATCCTACCAATTTTTAAACTTCATCTAATAACAATACTTTGAACGTAAGCCCCCTGAGCATTTTGAAACAAGGATAATGGGCCACTTCGGTATGGGGGCATTGATCCATTTCAAAATATTGGGTTTCTTATGAACTTTTTCAAAACTTAATAGGAAGGCCATGATTTCAGCACTTCGACCTGCAACTTTATGCAACTTTATGCAACAATGCAACTTATGCAACTTTACGCAACTTTATGCAACTTTACGCAACTGTACGCAACATGCAATTATATGTAACAATGCAACTTACGCAATTTTATGCAACTTTACGCAACTTTATGCAACATGCAACTTTATGAAACAATGCAACTTATGCAACTTTACACAACTTTATGCAACATGCAACTTTATGCAACAATGCAACTATATGCAACTTATGCAACTATGCAACTATATGCGACTTATGCAACTATATGCAACTTATGAATGTGTGACCTATATCCTCCTAATGCAACCTATGAATGCAACTATATCCTCCTAATGGCTCTAAGTTCCTTCTTAGAGGCCTTGAGAGCCAACTACGATGCATAAAACTTGTGAATGGTTCCCATATGGTGTCCTAATAGTCATTATTATTATTAGTTAAAGCATATCAATGCTACCCATATTCCTAATCGGATGCCTTGATCTTGGTCATTAAGAACATAAGATTCATTTCAATCCTAATTCCCTTTTCTCCTTCCCTTGATGATGGTACAAGCCTAAACTTCCATATGTGAAGTCAAAAAATACTAATGGTCTCCAAATCCCACCTCGAGGCCAAATATCCCTTAAACATTATCTACATGATCATTCAATGGTTAGTTCATAGACCTTGAGGCCAAATATCTCTTAAATAATATCTACATGGTTATTTGAGGCCTAGTTCATGGGCCTTGAATTTGAGAACTTTCATTGTGAGCTTAATTTTCTTGTTTTCTTACCCTAGACATGGTACAAGCCTTGAGAACCGTTCTTATTATGAAAAAAATATTACTGGCACCAAAGATCCCACACAGAGGCTAAAGATTTTTACATATGTCTTGTGTTGTTTTTTGACAACTTCATCAGTAATCTTAATCCTAAGAAGATTTAAATAGGACCTAAAAACCTTATATAAATGTACCAATGGTTCCAAATGCAACTATATTGCAACTATATTCTAAAATATTGGTGAGTGGTCAAATGCAACTATATTGCAACTTATGCAACTATATGAAACTATATTGCAACTTATGCAACTATATGTAACTTATGCAACTATTGCAACTTATGCAACTATATTGCAACAATTTCGTATGCAACTATATGAAACTATGCAACTATGCAACATGAAACTTATGCAACTTCAACAACTTTATGGAACTTATGCAACTTTACGCAACTTTATGCAACTTTACGCAACTTATGCAACAATGCAACTTATGCAACTATGCAACTATATGCAACTTATGTTGCCTTGCAACTATATGCAACTATATGACGGATAGGTGTGGATATTTCAACTTTATGCAACTATGTTGGTGTTAATATTATGGTAGTTGTGGGAGGTATTTACCTCCACATGTGAACCTGACAACAATAGAAGACTCTAGAAAGAAAGAGAAACCCTAATGAGTTGGATAATAACCCTAGAAGCCTTGTCGGCTCAAGAATATAATTTATATTAGGCTATTAGCCTCCAAGAGAAGAAGTCGGCCAGAAATAATAATAATATACTGAACAGACACTTATCCAGAAGGAGAACTCAGCCCCAGCAAAACTGGCAGAACTACTATAAATACAGGGTGTCAGTTCTCATTTGCAGCATCTCAGAATTGCAGTTTTCCTAGTTGGTGCGCACTGCAGTTGCAGTCTTGTGCGCAGGTTTGGAGGAGGGTTGCAGGTGCAGCTACAACAATAGCTAGTTTCAGTATTGGGTTGAATATCTCTTGGCTAGGGTTTGGACTATCTGATCATCTTTTTGTGATGCACCATCCTTGGGGAAAGGTGCACTACTCTTTGTTTGGCTATCTAGCCTAGGGTTTTCTTCCAAAGGAATTCTCAGTCAAGGTTAAGGTGCTCGGAGGGAGGCTTCGGCCTATGGTAGGGTGACGAGGGTATTGTCAATGGTAAAATGAGCACACCATATTCTATATTCTAACAGGTTATGGGCCCACACCCCTTCAGTCAACCTAAAACACTGGAGGGAAACATAGTCGCTAGACATTGAGCTCGTGGAGGAATTTCCGCTAGGGTTACTAGCAGGAGCAGTTTCCAAAAGCATTGCAACTAGGGTTACTAGAAGAAGCAGTTGAAGAAACATTAAACCTCTTGTCGAGGCACCTTAAGTGATGATATTGACCTAATCTTCGGATATATCAGTGCGCCCTAGCCCAACACATCTCCTGGTACTCTCAGAAGGCCAAGACATGAAGTTTGGATTTCTGGTCAAATCTAGGGTTTGACTAAGTCAAGAAAGCCATGATGAACTCTATGAAGTCTGAGAACAAGCTAGATGGAGCCTCTAACTTCAGAGCATGGAAGACAAGGATTGACCTTATCCTTGTTAAGAATAAAGTGTTGGATATTGTGAAAAGAAAAATCGTGAAGCCAGAGTTTGAAGAAGGAGAAGAGAAGGAACCGTAGAACGTTGCAGCCATGGAGAAGTTCAAAGATGTTGACATCAATTCCATCAGTATCATAGTGGATTCCATAACAGACCACTTGATACCCTACATCTCCCATCTTGACTCATCTAAGAAGATGTACGATGCCCTAACATATCTCTTCTCAGTCAGAAACATTGGACAAGTTACGAGTCTAAAGAATGCGCTCTGTGACATGAAGATGAATGATGACGACATCATAACATCATACTTTGTAAGGATCTCCCAGCTAAGGGATCAACTACAAGCTATTGAAGAGATCACTTCAAAAAAGGAATTGGTGAACATAGTACTCAATGGTTTTCCCAATACATGGGATGCATTTTCCGCAAGCATGAACACAAGGAAGGAGTACTCGACATTTGAAGAACTTTGGACTTGTTGTGCTCAAGAAGAATCAAGGATCAATGCAAAAGAGAAACCTCAAAAGAAGTACGATGATCAAGCCTTTACAACAAGATTCAAGAACTTCAGGGACAAAAGAAAGTTTGATTCAAGAAGGAAGACAAAAAAAAGAAAAGATATTTCATAAATACAATGCTTCAACTGTCAAAAGTACAGTCACTACAGAAATCAATGTCCCGAGCTAAAGAAAAGGAAGGAGAAACACGAAGCATCGATTGTCAAAGAAAAGAAACCTACAAAGAAGACTAAGAAGGATGGAAGAGACTTCTTCTACTAAAAGGTAACAACACTCTTCTTATTTCTTGTACCTATCTTGTTTGCATAATCTTTGTACATATATTGTATATCTATCTCTTAGAAGATAATTTGTTCCAAGAAGAACTACACCTATGAAAAGAAGGTATCATTAGATATTACACATGAAAGAATGAAATATATCATGTGTAAGATATTACAAGATAAGCTGAAATCAAAATAAATCTTGAAGAGACTTAGAAGTCAGACATCAAGAGAAATTGGAGAAAGACTTATGAAGAAAACTAAGACAAAAGCATGGACTCTATTAGACAGAGAGAGCCAATTATATATTGCAGAAGACAATAAGGATGCAGATGGAAGTATGGACTTTATCAAACGGAGGAAGCCGATTATATGCGCTCTTACATGAAGCAAGCATTAGGAGGGAGCTAATCCTATGATCCATTGAATATGATGAAATGTATATATCCATGGTAGCAGCCATGAAAGATAGTACGTGTTCAGTTCATCCACAGAAGAAGATTTCCTCAAAAGACTTAAATTATTCCTAGTTGTCCATCCAGATCCATGATCCTATGATGAAAGGAAGAAGTGGAATCTCTAGAACATGGTATCTCCATGAACCGAAGAGATAATGAAAAACATGAAGAAGAACATGAAGATTCCAAGAAAGAAATAAAGGCCAGAACAACCAGTCATTACATCAATAATCACAAGATTACCAAGCCTTATATGAAAGGAATCAAGCAGAAGAAATAAAAGTTGTGATGAAGAACAGTGTATGGAAGACTTATGAATGAAAGCATTGTGAGATCCAGAACTAGAGGTTCTCTCAGATGGAGGGAGAAGACTATGATGATTACTTGTTCTAGTTCACTAGACATATCACTACATGAGTCATTTTATCATCTGTAACATCCATGAGTTGGAGTTATACATCAGATGAAGGCAAAGAATGTTCTCCAGAGAAATTGAATAAAGAGCGTATGAAGAGAAATCTCAAGACTTTGAGACATACCAGAAAGATACTCTTGTATGCAGATAAGAAGAAGAAGACAACTTGGTGGAGAACCTTCAATGCACAGCAGAAGTGTGGTGAAGATTTTTTATAACATCAAGATGACTACTCAGAATATTAGATCTCATGATGATAGAAGAAGTGCCACATGGATATGTTCCAGTTCTCCAACCATGATATACTCTATTGTTCAGATCTACATGAATCCTTCACAATATTCTAGACTTAAGAACATTTGAAATCAATCATTACATTATCCATGATGAAGTCTAGAAAGGAGAGGTAAATCTCGAATATATTCCCACTGATGAGCAAACAACATATATTATGACAAAACCTCTATTCAGAATCAAGTTTGTATATTTCCGAGAGAAGACAGGGATTAGGAAGATTCTCGAAGCTAAGACAAGGTACAGAAAAATATTTTTGAAAAACATTTACTTTTGTAATTTAAGTAACTCTCCAGTTAGGAAGGAGCATTTATCTTTGCAATTAAAAAATAGTCCAGATTGGGCAGATGCTTTCCTGCTCAGAAAGTGGACTGATATTTCTGACGGACAATGACTTCCCATTGTAGTTAAAATGTTAGGTAGACTGATTGTTGATGCATCATAGACAACGACTTCCCATTGTGGTTAACATGGGGAGTGGTCTAGGACAATCATTCTTCTTGGCAGTCACTCTGAGTAGTGGTCGGGTAGAATGGTCCGCCTCACCGGGCAATCATTCTTTCGAAGTTCACAGTTGTGAGAAGTTTCAAAGAATGGTCTGTTTTGGAGGTTGATGCAAGATAGACATTCCTCGAGGGTTATACATTCTCTCCAGGTTACACTTTGTTTAGTGTCGAAGGAATGGCCCAGGGGGGGAATGGTCTAGACAGTTATTTTTTAGGGAAGACTCATTCTCTCCAGGTTACACTTTGTTTAGTGTTGGAGGAATGGCCCAGGGTGGGGAATAGTCTAGGCTCAATAATCAGAGACAGACATTCCTTAGGGAAGACTCATTCTCTCCAGGTTACACTTTATTTAGTGTCAGAGGAATGTCCCAGGGTGAGGAATGGTCCAAACATTTCTTAGGGTTTATACATTCTGTCCAGGGTGCACTTTAACTAGTGTAGTAAGAATGGCCCAGGGTGAGAAATGGTCCAGGCTCAAAAATCAGAAATAATCCTTCTTCCTTGTTTTTGAAGAATAGGGAAGATAGCCCATTGCTGATGAGGGCAGATATTCTTTGAGATCTCATAAACGTGAGTGAAAGATTGGCCCAGAGGATTCAGTTTATCTTTAACAATATTTTTCTATGCAGGATGGTATCAGATGATTGTTATGGAGACTACTTATCTCAAAACAGTAGAGATATACTACTGTGGTGAATATGTTTCACCATTTTGAGGCAGATATTATTTCAAAGCTCACAGATGTGAGTGAAAGATTGGCCCAGATGATTCAGTTTTTATCATAACATTGTTTCTATGCAGGATTCTATGAGATGTTTGTTATGAAGACTGTATGACAGTAGATGAGGACTATTGTGGTGAATATGTTTCACTGTTCGTAACAATATGTTGCTAATCAAGTACTTGTGTGTTACTTGACGTGGTAGTGAACCACTGGATTGTAGTTATGTACTACTATGAATAGACACAGTTGTGCTCTATCCTTGTTCTAATTCCCTTGAATACTATCAACAGTTTATTGGAGATAATGATCATTTAGATGGATGATGAACAGAGATTTTCCAGATGGAAAATAGTTCATAATGTTTACTCCTCTTATATCACTCCATGGTGAGAGTGACTTATCCAACATCATATCTAAATTACTCATATGAAGTATGGTTTCAAGAGTTGATGCAGTTGATGGTGATGGTGATGCTCATGATCTAGTCATGAAATAGTCTAGATGACTATATTGATGCTACCAAGTAAATGGTATGTTTTGTGCTCAAGTCCATTGCCCGCAAATACCTCTCTAGATAGGAGGGAGTGTTAATATTATGGTATATCCGGGAGGTCTTTACCTCCACGTGTGAACCTGACGAGAATAGAAGACTTTGGAAAGAAAGAGAAACCCTAATGAGTTGGCTAATAACCCTAGAAGGCTTGTTAGATCAAGAAGATAATTTATATTAGGCTATTAGCCTCCAAGAGAATAAGTCAGCCAAAAATAATAATAATATACTGAACAGACACTTATCCAGAAGGAGAAGTCGGCCCCAACAAAACTGGCAGAACTACTATAAATACAGGGCACCAGTTCTCATCTGCAGCATCTCAGAATTGCAGTTTTCCCAGTTGGTGCACACTGCAGTTGGAGTCGTGTGCACAGGTTTGGAGGAGGGTTGTAGGTGTAGCTGCAGCAGTAGCTAGTTTCAGTATTGGGTTGAATATATCTTGGCTAGGGTTTGGACTATCTGATCATATTTTTGTGATGCGCCATCCTTGGGGAAAGGTGCGCTACTCTTTGTTTGGCTATCTAGCCTAGGGTTTGCTTCCGGAGGAATTCTCAGGCAAGGTTAAGGTGCTCGGAGGGAGGCTTCAGCCTATGGTTGGGTGACAAGGGTATTGTCAATGGTAAAATGAGCACACCATCTTCTATATTCTAACAGTTGGTACTATATTGCAACTTATGAAACTATATGCAACTTATGCAACTATATTGCAACTTATGCAACTATATGCAACTTATGAAACTATATGCAACTATATGCACCTAAGAAGATTTAAATAGGACCTAAAAACCTTATGTTCTTTCCCTGACCACGGACAAGACCTAAGTTCCAAAATGTACCTTATGCAACTTATGCAACTATATGCAACTTATGAAACTATATGCAACTATATGCACCTAAGAAGATTTAAATAGGACCTAAAAACCTTATGTTCTTTCCCTGACCATGGACAAGACGTAAGTTCCAAAATGTACCTTATGCAACTATATGCAACTTATGCAACTATATTGCAACAATTTCGTATGCAACTAGATGCAACTATGCAACTATGCAACATGCAACTTATGCAACTTATGCAACTATATGCAACTTATACAACTATATTGGCACGATAACTTATATTCTTGTTTTAACAAGTGTAGGTACAACCAAATAGGTATCTGTCGGATCTATCTTCCTCAAGTGATCATCAAGATATAGTAAGAGAGGTTGAAAGTGAGACGTGTTGTACTAGATCAACTAGGTTGGAAAAGGTAAGGAAAAAATTTTGTAACTGCATGCAATTTTTTATTGCCAATGGAGGGTCATGTAATTATGATGCTGAGAGCATAGGTGACATTGAGTTTCCCTTGAGGTATAAACATCTAGTGCAACGATGGGCACCTAAGGAGCTACCTGAAGTGGACACAAATTTCTTCATCGGTGGGAGGATGTATCGCATTGATCCTTCGTCCTTACATGGATTGGGGTTATTTTCCATGGATGGAATAAAGGTCGGCTATGACACTGTAATTGAATTGATGGAGTATGTCGAACCATTATACAAATACAATCATTGGTTGATGTTGGTCCGATATAGGCAAAGTATGCAGAGATATGGATTTGCCGCAAATTATATACAACTACTAGATAACAATCAAAATAAAGGGGCAACTATGTATATTGATGGAAGGCCAAAAGATATTGGAAACATTGTGGGATTTACAAATAGTACACGACCAGTGGAAACAACTAATAAACCAAATTGCATATTTGAGGCACGCGAAGGAAATCGTATATTTGTATGTGCAACAAAAACAATAGTTCCAGGTGAAGAGTTGTTGATCAATTACAACTTAAATCGAATAGATGGAGAGGGTGACCATGGAAAGGCATCCACTTTGCCTTAGCAGCTAAATGTTAAATATGGTAAAAAATTATGACTACAATGATTAAATTTCATTTTTTTTTTTCTGTTATTACTGCAATATTTCATTTTCTTAATGTTACAGGTGAATTTCCTAACTTGTATTGATTGATTTATTGTGTCAACATCTGTCCAGGGTGACCGTGGTAGAAAATCACCCGATACATCTCTCCAAGGTGACTGTGGCAAGGCACCTGTAGTGCCTCACTAGGTAAATGTTAAATACAGTAAAAAATTATGACTACAATAGATAAATTTCTGAAATTTCATTAATTTTTTGCTGATATTACTCCAATATTTCATTTTTTAAATGTTACGGGTGAATTTCATAACTTTTGTTGATTGTTTTATTGTGTCAACTTCTATCCAGGGTGAACGTGTCTGAGTTTCACATGTTACATCTCTCCAAGGTGACCATGGAAAGGCACCCGCAGTGCCTCACCAGGTAAATGTTAAATACAATAACAACTTATGACTACAACAACTAAATTTCTGAAATTTCATTATTTTTTTTTCTGATATTACTCCAATATTTCATTTTTTAAATGTTACAGGTGGATTTCATAACTTTTCTTGATTGATTTATTGTGTCAACTTTTGTCCAGGGTGAACGTGTCCGAGTTTCACCCATTACATCTCTCCAGGGTGACCATGGAAAGGCACCCACAGTGCCTCACTAGGTAAATGTTAAATACAGTAACAACTTATGACTACAACAACTAAATTTCTGAAATTTCATTATTTTTTTTTTGATATTACTCCAATATTTCATTTTTTAAATGTTACAGGTGAATTTCATAACTTTTGTTGATTGATTTATTGTGTCAAC
>ML834549.1:21087-33672 GCA_009831015.1 Picea engelmannii | reverse complement strand
ATATTACTCCAATATTTCATTTTTTAAATGTTACAGGTGAATTTCATAACTTTTGTTGATTGATTTATTGTGTCAACTTATGTCCAGGGTGAACGTGTCCGAGTTTCACCCGTTACATCTCTCCAGGGTGACCGTGGAAAGGCACCTGCAGTGACTCACCAGGTAAATGTTAAATACAATAACAACTTATGACTACAACAACTAAATTTCTGAAATTTTGTTATTGTTTTTCTGATATTACTGCAATATTTCATTTTTTTAATGTTAGAGGTGAATTTCATAACTTTTGTTGATTGATTTATTGTGTAAACATCGGTCCAGACTCCCACAGAGGATATTGATGAGGACGAAATATATTATTCGACAAACCCAATGATAACTGTAACGAAGGCCTTGAAGAAGGCTAACATGGAATATCTAGGTTTGATTAGCAAAAGACCCCTGACACAGGAGGACAGGGAAAGAATTGTAGAGCTACAAACTACAATAACTAATTATTGGGTAAGTGGCATCTTTACATATTTTTATTAGCTATGACAATTTCATATCCGTTTTTTAGTTTTATATTTTGTATATGATCTGATAAAGAAAATTTTTGTGTTTGTAGGAGTCTTTAAACCCCGTGAGTGGGGACCCAGTAGATCCTGCAACTGCTATAGGTACCAGTGAGGGTCTAATGCAAAAAAAAGGTTGGCATAGCAAAGTGCAAGTGAGGCTTTTTTAGCCTCCTGAGGTTCCCCTCAAATCCATTGATGAGTGGGGTGATTTTCACCGGCATGACATGCCAGAGCATGGTGAGTCGGAGCCTAGGACTCCACATGATGACTCCAGAGAGGAACATAGTTTGGGTGCATAGGATACTATTCTACATGGAGCAAAACGAATTAAAAGCACCAGATCACTAGATGTCACCTTTCTGGTGGATGACACATGTGTTCCGATAAAGATTCAGAAGATTGCAGGTAATTGTCCCATTAATTGATTCATTTTTTTAATGAAATTGAAATGGAAATTTGTTGAGATTATTAATTGATTAATGGATAACACGTTACTGCAAAAAACAATGTTTTCTATAGAAACTTACATGACAAATCATTGGAGTTGTTTGGCCCCACCATTCACACATGGTGAAATGGCCAAGATAGAAAAAATAAAGATGATTTAATAGATCACATGGTGAACTTATTCGGCAACACTTTCAACAAGAAAGTGGTTACAAAGTTAGCTGGCAAGAATTTAAAATACACGAGGGCCCAGTATAGGGATAAATTACAAATAGACCTAAATCACGAGCGCCCTCCCATGGTTTCCGAGAAAGAGTGGAAGGCGCTAAAAGAGGATGCGAAGGAGAACTTATTTAAAAAACAAGAACGACAACCATGAGTTGGTTAAGTAAGGTACAACACATGTCATATTATCAGTGAAATATGAGCATTTATGATTTTCTTTCCTGTTTTAAGTAACAATTCCGATATCTATTTTTTTTCAAAAATTCCATATGTAGGCTACTAGACACATCCAAAGCAACAAAGGCTAGAGTGGAAAAACACGACCAGCATAAACTAGGCCAGGGTGGCTATGGAAAACTTAAAGCCCGAATAGTAAGATTTAAATGATTAACTATGGTTAATATTTATTTAATAGTAGCGAACAAATATATGTGTTTGTTATTGGTATTTTTAATGGTGTTCTGAATTGTAGTTAAACATGTTTGACACTGCTGCCACTGAGTGATGCAGGAGCATCGCTCTCAAGCCAGCCATGTGCCAGCCAACCAGCCCACTCAACACATCCAAAGAGCGCATTCAAGGAAGAGAGGCACCAGTCCTCTCATATTTTGAATTTGAATTAAGGGCATTTAATATTTGCAAGGCTGGTAGAGCCAAAGTCATGCCTTTGAGAAGGCGTTAGGTAGAAGTAGCCTTAAATGGTTGTAAGGTTGTGATCTAGCTCTGATCTAGACTAGACAAACCAGTCAATGTAAAATTCAATGTAATTGAATAGAGTAGGTAGCTTGGAGGGAAGAGCTCAAAGAGCCCCCTCATGTAAAAGATATTTTGTATCTGTAGAGATAGTCAATTAGCACAGATAAGGAAGAGAGGAGAACCAATACTTTGTTACAGTCTGAGCTCAAGAACACCTTGTAAAAGAGGCATTTTACATTAATACAAATAACAGTTTTTCCTGCATGTCATTCTGTGTTGTGTGAATGCTTTTATGTATTCTTTATATGTTGTAGATGTATGATTAGGTATGCATTTGCAAGGACAGATAGATTTTGCTACTTGTGGGTTTTTTTATTTTAGGTTTGGGGTTCTTTGAGGCTT
The DNA here is from genome assembly GCA_009831015.1 of Picea engelmannii. Lineage (NCBI taxonomy): Eukaryota > Viridiplantae > Streptophyta > Pinopsida > Pinales > Pinaceae > Picea > Picea engelmannii. The sequence continues at coordinate 31,345 of ML834549.1, read as the reverse complement.
CATGCATGAGTGCATGACAGAACATTGCGGGTTCTGAAAGCCAGTGCAAGGAGTGCACTTCTGGATTCTGCGGATTCAGACAAAGACGTGTCAGGAGGGCGCACCAGCTGAAGTCTTAAACTCGGGGAAAGATCTCAAGGTTGTTGAACACCTTGGAGGTAAGACTATGCAGAGGAAAGGCATAGAGAAGAAGACAAAATCTCTGAGGAGTTCTGTAGAGCTCTACCAGGAGGGTAATGAGCAGATGCACAGGTTGCATTGAGGAAAAGAACTCTATCTTGAGTTCAGAGAAGACAAAAATTCTGAGGAATTCTGGGAAAGCTCTGTCAGGAGGGCATTGAGCAAGTGCACAGAGCACACATGAGAACTCTTCTTAGAGTTCATTGAAGGGAACATAATCACAGAGGGATTCTGTAAGAGCTCCGCCAGGAGGGCGTTGAGTAAGTTTCAATTTGAATAGGAAGAACTCTTTTGAGTTCTGGAACAAAGAAGAGTCCAGGAAATGACCTTTACAGGGTTACTGAACACCCTACAAGCTCAACGAGGAGTGCTTGAGAAGGAAGTTTCCAGAGAGCATTTCCATCCTTTCAAGGAGAGAAAGGGACAGAGACTTAGAGGTCTGAGTAATAGAAAAGTTTAGGAAAGATAGCATCATCGTGTGTGCAGAGACCCTATAGGAATCACAGAGGTCGGGGGAACATTTTAAGGTCTAAGAGAATAGAAGCTCAGGAGAGATTGTGCCTTTGTGCACAGAGCAATAGCTGTGAGGAGTGTAGGAATTCGGGGAAACCCTTCAAGGTTTCACAGTCCTGAAGCTCAGGAGGTAAAGCGTCTTCAAGAACGCATGTGAGACCAAGGATATAGGGTTTGCAGAGAAATAAAGGCCGAGACCTTTGATACTTTGGAAATATTCCAAGAAGGAGGAAAAAGCAGAAGATCAAGAGGGAGCTATAGTTGTCGTTGATTTGGAGCTGGAGAGGAAGATCTAGACCGTTGAAGGTTCACGTCCAGGCGGCATAGGAGGGCAAAAGGGAAGAATAGATCTGGGCCATCAAATCTTACACAGATAGTCTATAGACATCGGATATGGGAGGAGCTGCACGAGGTTTAAACCCTCACAAGCAAAGGAGAGAACTCGAAAAGTCCCGAAAAGGCAGAGGCATCAGGATTTTGGGGTTCAGAACTTCAGAGGTCCTGAGGACAGGAGACTGGGAGATTAGAGGTCACGGGTCACGAAGTCCAAAATACATCATATCTGTCCATCTAGGAGGATGTGTGTCATGAGATCCTCATATCTAGGGGATTCGACATCAGAGAGAGGAACATGGGAATCTTTCAACTTTGCAATTTGTGAAGTCCCGAAGCGATCAGGACCATCCATCTGTGGAGGACGTGTGGCAATGATTAGGGAACTACCAGGAGTTAGAAGGACCGTTGGGTTATCTTGCAGATTCAGAGTTCGGGAGTTTGGAGAGGGCAGACCAAGCTCTTGATTTCACGAAGCTCCAAGTAGCGAGGAGCAGAGACAACCATTGGATCTAGGTCATGGGAAGACCGTTGGATCATAACCTTCGCCATATCATGCACTCGAGGGTTCAGAGGTTGAGAGGAATCACTTTCGACTATGGAAGTCACGAAGTGCCGAGAGCCGAGGCCCGTGCAAACACATGGCATGTCTGATAGGTGGGCCACATAGCTGATAGGTGGTGTAACAACAAACGCCAGAGGTAAGATGGAAGAGGTGATAGGCGGAAAAAATGCATCACCTTGGGAAGGAATCAACCATTCATTGACTATTGCATCTCTCATGGATTTGCTGAAGAGGATAAGGAAGGTTCAATCCTTCAACTCACGATATTGTGAGTTGAAAGAAGGGAGAAAAGGAGGTCAACCATCGCCTCTCAGGGTTTTGCAAAGGGAGAGTGCCAAAGTTCAACACTCGAGCTTGCAAAGTCCTGAGTAGCGAGAGGTGTTAGCGTTTAGCCTAACCGGTGGTTATGCGGAGGATGCACTAACAAGGAAGGGGCTATACTCGTATCGTCATCTCGGGTATCAGAGGTTTGGAGAAGGAGGAGTCGAGAGCTTCGACTCACGAACTCGCGAAATCACAATTTGCGAAAGGCATTTGTGTTAAGGCCCTGGTCATAGCGCTAAGGTCGTTGAGGAGGTGAAGCTCACACCTTGTTCCTGTTCACATAAGGGGGTTTCAAAAGGACTTTTGGATTCACTAAAGGTTCCAACAGGAATCAAAGGATCCTCTTAAGATCGAAGTGCATTTGGAACGATCCTGTAGCAGATTTTGGCCTGAGGGTCAGGGGTCTACACCAAAAGTGGTATCAGAGCCTGATTTCGTCTGTATATTTTAGGCAGAGTAAGCTAGAGGAAAAGGAGTAATATGACACACATCTAATGTGGTATCATAGCTTGACTTTGTTTGTATATTTCAGGCAGAGGAAGCGAGAGGAAAAAGAAAATACTCTGATGCACATTATTTTGGTATCAGAGGTAGCTTGCAGAGACCGACAGAGGAAGACGGAGTGCTGAAGATACTCTGTGGATATTGTTGCAGGTGTGCAATAGACAGAAGGAAGTCATGAGGACTGTAGGATATGCTAGAAGTGCTCTCAGTTGTAGAGTGATAACAATAGGTTTTCCAGGAGGGAAGATAGGAACAACAAGATGGCTACTGAAGGCCATGGACGCACTGGAAGGAATAACCCAGAGCAGATGAGTAAAGTTGAAATAGATGAAGATATCGTTGAGATCAGAGCAAAGATGGAAGAACTTGCACTGTGGATGCAGTATGATGCAATATCAAGATGGGTATATGAATGGCCTATGAAAGTGAGGAAAGAAAAATGGCCAGTCAAAGAATTGTTGGCCAGAGGACAACAAAGACTGTTAAAAGGATGGTTGAGGCATGTTAGAAGCCTCAGAAATGATGAAGAGGATATGGTTCAGGTATGTGAACCAGATACTGGAAGGAATCTCAGTGATGCTGAGGATGAAATGAGATCACTGTAAGGTCTCAGAGACTGCCAAGAGGGCAGAACAAAAATTTCCAATTTCCAAGAGGGAAATGAGATGAGGTCGTTGCGGGATCTCATAGACTGTCAGGAGGATAGCAGGGAAATTTCATATTTCCAGGAGGGCAGTGAGATGAGATCATTACGGGATCTCATAGACTGTCATGAGGATAGGAACTAAATTTCAAGTTGCCAGGAGGGCAATGAGATGGGATCTGAGGATCTCATAGACTGCTAAGACGGAAGAAGAGAGTTCCCAATTTACCAGGTGGGCATGGGAACAAAAGTGATACTGTCTGAAGGTCTCATGAACTCATGTATGAGTTCGGATCAACCAGAGGAGCTGACAAAGGAAGATCAAAATAGCATTATGGTGATTGGAGGAATTTGGGTATTCCTACCACTCAACCCAGTTGAGGTGAGGGCTTGTCTTATAGAAGTAGCAGAAAGACAGCCAGACATGACTGTCAGAGAGTTGGAGAATACATTGATGTTTTCCCAAGCAGAAGAAGGAGAAGATAATTCCAAGGAATGGCTCAACATATTCAGCCAGGAAGCTGAAATGAATGCAACACTGAAGCTTGCTGCAGGAAAAAAATAAGAGGAAGCATACAACATAGATTTTGCTAAGTTGTATCAAGAGTTTGAAGCCCTGGAGAGAAGGGTGAAGGTATAGGGCATGCACATCCAACAAATCAGGTTGGAAGCAGATGAAGGTGAATTCCAGTCTAAGGAGCAGTTGGAGATACACCAGCAGGAGAATTGGCAGAAACAACACTGTCACAGGGAGAAGCTAAGTAGCAGCTCAGTAATGATATTTCAGAATGGGAATTTGCAACAAGGTGGCAAGTTGAGGCCACAAGAGAGGAAAAAGATGACATGGGAGATCATGATGATCTATCCATTTGCAGAAAGAAAATGCAGCAGAGGAGACTGCATGAACAGAACCATCCAGGACAACAGTTGGATGAGGTGATAGAAGACATCAGAAGGTTGATGTTGAGATCAGTAGAGACTTCTAGCAGGGAGAAGCTAAGAAGAAGATAGACAACAACAACAACAAGGAAGTAGTAGTAGCAACAGAATAGAGGAGCAGAGATACAACTCTAGAGGATTGTTTGGGATCCAGGTGGATTTCAACAATGGCGATGGAGAGCTCATGAGTGGGAGCTCATGAATTTTTGCAACAGAGGAGTATGATGCAGGAGCATCACTCCCAAGCCAGCCATGCACTAGCCAACCAGCCCACTCAGTGCATTCAAAGAGTGCATTCAAGGAAGAGAGGCACCATTCCTCTCATATTTTGAATTTGAATTAAGGGCATTTAGTATTTGAAAGGATTGTAGAGCCAAAGCCATGCCTTTGAGAAGGAATTAGGTAGAAGTAGCCTTAAATGGTTGTAAGGCTTGGATCTAGCTCTGATCTAGACTAGACAACCCATTCAATGTAAAATTCAATGTAATTGAATAGAGTAGGTAGCTTGGAGGGAAGAGATCAAAGAGCCCCCTCATGTAAAAGATCTTTTGTATCTGTAGAGATAGTCAATTAGTGCAGATAAGGAAGAGAGGAGAGCCGAGACTCTGTTGCAGTCTGAGCTCAGGAACACCTTGTAAAAGAGGCATTTTACATTAAATACAAATAGCATTTTTTCCTGCATGTCATTCTGTTTTGTGTGAATGCTTTTATGTGTTCTTTATATGTTGTAGATGTATGATTAGGTATGAATTTGTAGGGACAGATAGATTCTGCTATCTTTGGGTTCTTTGATTTTAGGTTTGGCGTTCTTTGAGGCTTCATGCATGAGTGCCTGACAAAACACCACGGGTTTTGAAAGCCAGTGCAAGGAGTGCACTTCAGGATTTTGCGGATTCAAACAAAGACATGTTAGGAGGGCGCACCAGCTGAAGTCTTAAACTTAGGGAAATATCTCAAGGTTGTTGAACACCTTGGAGGTAAGACTGTGCAGAGGAAAGGCACAGAGAAGAAGAAAAAATCTCTGAGTATTTCTGTAGAGCTCTACCAGGAGGGCATTGATAAAATCCATAGGTTGCATTGAGGAGAAGAACTCTATCTTGAGTTCAGAGAAGACAAAAATTTTGAGGAATTCTGGGAAATCTTTGCCAGGAGGGCATTGAGCAAGTGCACAGAGTGCACAAGAGAACTTTGCTTAGAGTTCATTGAATAGAACATAATCACGGAGGGATTCTGTAGGAGCTTTTCCAGGAGGGCGTTGAGTAAGTGTCAGCTTGCATAGGAAGAAATATTTTGAGTTCTGGAACATAAAAGAGTCCATAAGAGGACCTTCACAAGGTTACTGAACACCCTGCAAGATTAGCAAGGAGTGCTTGAGCAGGAAGTTTCCAGAGAGCATTTCCATCCTTTCAAGAAGAGAAAGGGATAGAGACTTAGAGTTCTAAGCAATAGAAACACTTAGGACAGATAGCATCGTCGTGTGTGCAGAGACCCTGTAGGAATCACAGAGGCCAAGGAAACCTTTCAAGGTCTTAGAGAACAGAAGCTCAGGAGAGTGTGTGCTTTTGTGCACGGAGCAATAGCTGCGAGGAGTGTAGGAAGTCAGGGAAACCCTTCAAGGTTTCACAGTCCCAAAGCTTAGGAGGGAAAGCATATTCAAGAATGCAGGCGAAACCAAGGATACATGGTTCGCAGAGAAGCAAAGGTAGAGACCTTTGATACTTTGGAAATATTCCAAGAAGGAGGAAAAAGCAGAAGCTCAAGAGGGAGCTATAGTTGTTGTTGATTCAGAGATGAAGAGGAAGATCTGGACCATTGAAGGTTCATGTCCAAGTGGCATAGGAGGGCACAAGGGAAGAACATATTTGGACCATTATATCTTGCACAGATAGTCAATAGCCATCGGATATAGGAGGAGTTGCATGAGGTTTAAACCCTCGCAAGCAGAGGAGAGAACTTGAAAAGTCCCGAAAAGGCAGAGGCATCGAGATTTTGGGGTTCGGAACTTCGGAGGTCCCGAGGGTAGGAGACTGAGAGATTAGAGGTCACGGGTCACGAAGTCCCAAAGACATCAGAGCCATCCATCTAAGAGGATGTGTGTCATGAGATCCTCATATCTTAGGGATTTGGCATCAGAGAGAAGAACAAGGGAGTCTTTCAACTTCGCAACTTGCGAAGTCTTGAACCGATCAGGACCATCCATTTGTGGAGGACGTGTGGCAGTGATCAGGGAACTACTAGGAGTTCGATGGACTGTTGGGTTATCTTGCATATTAGGAGTTCGGGAGTTTGGAGAGGGCAGACCAAGCTCTTGATTTCATGAAGCTCTGAGTAGTGAGGAGCAGAGACAACCATTGGAACCAGATCATGGGAAGACCGTTGGATCATAACCTTCACCATAGCATGCACTTGGGGGTTCAGAGGTTGAGAGGAACCACTTTCAACTATGGAAGTCGCAAAGTGCTGAGAGCCAAGGCTCATGCGAACACATGGCATGTCTGATAGGTGGGCGACATAGCTGATAGGTGGTGTAACAACAAACGCCATAGGTAAGATGGAAGAGGTGATGGGCGGAGGAAACGTGTCACCTTGGGAAGGAATCAACCATTCATTGACCATCGCGTCTCATGGATTCATGGAATAGGAGCAGGAAGGTTCAATCCTTCAACTCACGAGATTGCGAGTTGCGAGAAGGGCGGAAAGGAGGTCAACCATCCCCTCTTGGGGTTTCGCAAAGGGAGAGTGCCAAAGTTCGACACTCGATCTCATGAAGTCGCGAGTAGCGAGAGGTGTTAGCATTTATCCTAGCTGGTGTTTATGTGGAGGAGGCGCTAACAAGGAAGGGGCTATACCTGTATCATCATCTCGGGTATCGAAGGTGTGGAGAAGGAGGAGTCGAGAGCTTCAACTCACAAACTCGCGAAATAACAAGTTTCGAAAGGCATTTGTGTTAAGGCCCTGGTCATAGCACTGAGGTCATTGAGGAGGTGAAGCTCGCACCTTGTGCCTGTTTGCATAAGGGGGTTTCAGAAGGACCTGTGGATTCACTGAAGGTTCCAGCAAGAATCAAAGGAGCCACTTCGGCTCGAAGTGGATTTGGAATGATCCTGTAGCATATTTTGGCTCGAGGGTCGGGGGTCTGCATCATCGAGGAGGACCTGAAGCTTGGTTACAAGCATGGTTTTAAAAGTGTCATTGAATATAGAAAAATCTTGGGCCAGACTCCTATCTCCCTAGCCACGCAAGTAAATCAAATGAATAAGGAAACCGTAGTAGCATTCTTGTAAAGTCTTTTCATATTTTATTATATCACCCTTAACTAAGTATTTATGTTTGTTTTCAAGAAATAGTGCTACCAAAGTAGTGTATCAAGTAGTATTCAACAAACACCACATCATACAAGGGTCCACATGTCCAGTGATAGTGTAGAGTAGAGTACCCATTCTGGTATGTATGCTTCAGAATTAGAAATATTTATTGTGATTGTAGATATTTATTTCCTGACTTATACTTATATATTATCTTCTCAAAATTGAAGAGCATGTAGCTCAGGAGGTTGAAATGCGAGATCAACCAAGTGGATAGGAAATTAACGCACCAACTGTCCTAGCTGAAGAGACAGGTAAAGAGAAATACTATAATGTTAACCAAAACAATGAATTAGTTATTTCAATTATATTTCAACATATTGATATGATCATTTTCATTGTTCCAGTTCACATCCTTGAACAGATGTCAACTAACCCTTCTTAGCGACGTACCAGAAGTATGGTACTTGAGAGCACACAAATAATAGAAGGATAGGGCACACGCAATACAATGTCCTTGGATGATGATGATATCCCAATTGTCAGTTTTATGAATGTAAAAAAACGTAAATCAAAGAAACATTAGATGTATAAATTCATGACTTGTTTTTGGATCTTTATCGATGTTTATATGTTCATATGTTTTGATGACTATCCTAGTTATGCATTAATGTATATATGTTTTCTATATAGACAAAATCATTTGTTGGGTATGGGAAATTGAGAGCGATGTGAGGAGGGGGGAGGGGCCATATGAGATTCCAACTTCACATGGTTGGCCCTGTTTAGTAGAGAATAACCTATTCTCGAAACAAAGAGAAGCTCATTAAGGTATGTGACAACTTAATTTTTTTCAAGAGTATTTTACATAACTAAATGCATGCTTATTTGCTTATTATAAATTATTTACTCGTATAAAAAATTTGTCTTTTATGATTCATGAAGGTTGTGGTGATTGAAATGCATCTCATTGACAACTCTTATCAACTTGTATGGGCTAATGGATCTGGCGAAAGAACAATGAAAAGGTAAGGGTTTTGACATGTTTTTAAAAGTAGGCTTTATACTAGTAAAAGTTCACAATCCTCATGAATATGTAGATATTGATATATATGCCAAGTTCCATGTGGTGTTTTGGTTTACTTGTAGATATTGTAAATATAATTTTGGTTTACTTGTAGTTTTTTTATAAAGAAGTATAACTATTTTAAAGAACCCCCATATACAAAGTCTTTATCCATATCCTCATTGTGGAAAATAAATTAAAAAATATCCCTCACTTCATTCATTTCCATAATCCTAACCTTATTGCTATCCCTAGTCCATATACTAGTTCCTATTAAACAATGCATGAAGCTAATCCTAATAATCTAGACCCCTCCTCTCATCCCACATGTTAGTGCAAGTATTATAAGGCTCCAAAGGACACTACTACAAAATGCTTATTCTTATAATAATAATTTGCATCCAAATCCTTGTACATAGATTAGAAATCCCTTGATGATCCTAGGGTACACTAATATTTGGACACTTCTCCCCAACTAAAAATAGTCCCTATTACAAACTCTATTGAAAAAGATCCCTCATTACTCATAATGACGAATGAAATTTATTCCCCTCTCTAAGTCTCCTTTTTACTCATAATTGTTAGATCAAAGACCAACTTGCCACTATAATCCTTGACAATTGTAACAAAAATAATAGCATTTTCCATCACTCCTCACCCCTCTCCTTATCATTGGGGCTTTGTACAATAGGACGGAAATCATCTTCTCATTATTAAACATTGTGGATTCACCCTTGTCATAGGGATTTTTCAAGAGATTGTTGAATGCTATGTATCTCACCTTGATTACTCTAATTTACTCTTGAACATATAATATGAACAACAATGAAATGCTTTATAAGATGTCCATTGTTCCTATTGGGAGTTTTTTTGGGCTAGCTTATACTTACCATTATCAAATCTAGCCACTTCATACCTGGTAGCACCCAATATTACCTAGTTCTCTCCTTGTCTTCTTCCTCTCCTAGTGTTCCATGCTCTCCTACATACTCTTCCTCTTTCCTAGTCCTTCAAATGCTTGGGGAAAGTATTACCTCTCTTCCTTATCTTTCCTTCCTTACACCCCTTTTTCTCCATTTATATTTGGTCATAATATTGATGGGTCCCTTATAGGTCATTATCTCAAGAAAGACCCTGCTTGAGATAACCTCTACCTAGTTAGGATCAACTATCACTTCTTTGGTCAGTTTTCAAAGATTTACCCCTTAATGATCACATTCCATATCTTGAAACTATGGAGCCCATCCCAATGGTGACATCATATCTTCCTTTGATCCTCTCTCCTCCACTCGTACCATTGGTATTTTTCACCTCTACACTTGCATTGAACTTAGCTTGATGCATGTCGTCTCCTACGCTTTCATAAAATACCCCATTGATGCATGCCACCTCTCATTCTTGCACTAAATCTAGGCTACCATGTGTTGTTTTTGTGCTTTTGATGAATCTATATTACTAGTTTATGATGCCTATTATGCTCACACTCTCCAGATTATCATATGTCACATGGGACTCATGCTATGTCCTTGACTAGTGTATGGCGCCTTAATGACTACAGAAATCCTAGAACAATGAATGTCATTTATTACGCTCACCTTACCTCCAAGTTGCCATATGTTACATTTATTCTTGTGATAACCCTATATTAGAGTGTGTTTCCTCTCTCATTCATGTTCACTCTTAGTCGGTTTATGTCAACTCACACCTTTTTCCAATGTCATGCCAGTGTCATCAACTTCTTTTTCTTGCCTTTGTTAGAACTACCATAACACCACAACCTCCCATCTTTACCTTTTTATCTATCCTCCATCCTTTCCATAAGAGATCATGTTGCTAACCCTACCTCACTTGTGGTAAGATGCCAACCTCTGTGATGTAGGTATCTA
>ML834549.1:0-20422 GCA_009831015.1 Picea engelmannii | reverse complement strand
TTATATCCATTATCATCTAGAGTGTGGATCTAGGTATCTTGAGAATCTATTATATCTACTACACATGATAAATGTAGATATTCCAAAATGCACCTTTACATGAGTGAAGAAGATAATTACATCTTGTTTTCATGTTTCAACACAGTATAAAAACTACCATATTATCTAGTCTTGTTTACTCTAAAATGTATATCGACTTTACAGCTTCAAGCTTCCCACATGATCTTATTCTTGTCTCTCCTTTCTTAACAACAAAATTATGAAATTTATAATTTAATCCCCCTTCAAGCCTACAATCATCTCAAAGATGCAAGACTTGCATATATATACAAGTTTTGTAAGGTTTTAACCATTTGCCAAAATTTGAGCTAGATGTAGGTAATTCCTTATATTCTTCAAGTACATAAGAGTTTAACTTTAGAGCTTTGGTCAAATAAAAACAAAGAGGTCTTAAAGGAAATTGACCATGTGGTTTTGTATATATTTATCATACAGCTTGATTACCGAATCAAAACGTTGTAGGATACTTCCATGCCTATACTTCAATGCCTATACTTCAAAATGTTGCAGGATACTTCAATGCCTAAACGAATGTATATATTTATCATACTTATCATACTTCAATGCCTAAACTATGATGTACAATTCCTTATCTTATTTGGGGTATATTATGATTGCACCAACAAAAGTTTCAAGTGTTATGTTATCCAACTCCTTCTTTGTATCAAAGGTTCTGCCATTTCAAATGTAATTGCAAGTTTCATTAGATTTAATATTGATGCATTACAATTCTTTCATGTCAAAGCTTCAGTTACTTTGTTTTCAATTGCAATGAATTAAAAGGTTATACTTGCCTTTTCTAATGTGCATTGAAGAGACATTTCATTCCTAAATAATTTCCTAACCCCATGAATTACCTTGGTTCAATTAAATTATCTTAGATCAACCAATTTACAACGAATTTTATATTTCTTAGGTCAATACAAAATTCACATCCTCTAACTACAAAATCCATACAAAACAATAATTGTTTTCCAAGATCATATTTCTTCATGTTTGCTTGCAATTAATTGTGGGTTAATATGACATTACCATATTACAATGTAATATGGTAATCCCATATTACATTGTAATATGGCATTACCATATTACAATGTAATATGGTAATGTAAGCCAATATTACATTGTAATATGCCATTACCATATTACATTGTAATATGGTATTACCATATTACATTGTAATATGGTAATACCATATCTCATGTAATTTTTTTTTTAAACTTAATGCCATCTTCGCAATATCGATGATAGTTCGTCGGAAAAAAATTGCATTTTGACCATCATGGCAATAGCGACGAACTTTCGTCGCAAGTTGCCATGGGTTTTCATCGCACATACAACATCTTCGTCGTAACTTTGGTCTTGATGAATCAATGTCGTCGCTATTGCCATGGGTATTCGTCACAATTTTCTATGGTTTTTTGTTGCACATACAACATCTGCGTCATAAGTTTTTGACTTGTCATAAATTTTCGTCGCAATTGCGACGAAATTTCGTCGTAATTGGCACGGTTGTTTGTTGTAATTGCGACGAAGTTTCGTCGAAATTGCGACGATGCATATGGTTAACCAAACTTGAAGGTGGTGACACATGGAGAGCTAATTTCATCGATGTTTCCATGCACACCTGGATCGTCGATAGAGTGACGAAATTATTCCGACGAAAAAAAAACTCGGCTTTCGTGGAAATTGTGATGGATAAGTGTGTCAATATCAACGAAAAACTGCTGCAAATTTGGTCATATGTACTAGTGACACTATTTAACAATCATGTTCGGTTTTGACAATTGCTAACTCTGCAAAATTTGCAGTCAACCAAATTTTTGTCAGGATATCAATCTTTAATTATTTTCCAAAATAACATAAACAATCTGATTCAAAAAAAGAATATCATACTCCATTTTCTACGGGTCTTGTCGATCAAGAATCCCCATGACTCTATCTCCAAGCCTTGTTCTATTCTACAATTCACTTTAGGGTGCTAGCCTCTTTTCTTCAGCCCTTAAATCACATGTGACCATGGTTGTGACCAAGTGCTAATAGTCGTGCACTTTGTTAGGGTCCTAACCCCTCACATAGGTAGAATAATATATTTCCATCTAATAAATATCAATATTAATAAGGCCTAGCAATAAGGAATAATAAGTTCAATGTAAGAAGACCTAATAGAAGCTTCCGCTTCTAGAAGGATCTTCCTCTAGACAGTTCTTTTAATAGACATATTTAGTATAAATAGGAGTCGAGGGTATGAGAACTTTTGTCTTGGATATTATTGTAATAGAGATCTGCTCTGTTGGAGGTTTCCCCCTCGAAGAGGCAAGTGAACATTTCTCTCAGTAATCAAAGTTTTCTTTTTGGTGTTATTATGGTATCATTTTAGTATTATTATGGGGTTGTTCTAGTTATATTGTTGTTCATTTGCCATTTCTAGCTATTTATTTCTCTTCTGCATACTTTTTTTATATCTGAAATATTACAAGTGGTATCAGGGAACCTTCCTCGGTAGAGACGTATTTCGAACTGTTTACTATACATAGATCTATCGTTACATGCATAAACTCACAGTCGGGGATTCATACATGTAGGGAATATGAGAGGTACTTAAGTGCACATATGTTGTCCACCCTCATAACCCCTGTTGGTACCCCTTCAAGTGGTATCACATCAGACAACACCTGTATACGGGTCAACCTAGATTTCCTGAAGCCCTCCATAGATAAAATGATCGGTTGCCTGATTTCTATAGTGAAATTGAGAATATCACTCAGGAAGAGACTCTCTAGTACTTGGTTAGTCGGGTAGTATGGCTAAGGTCACAGTCTAGCCTCGTTAGTTGGTGCTCTGAGATATTGGGCCGAGTACTACTATTGGACCCCACATGTATATCAGAGAGATATAGCACAGGGAAAACCCTTATATGTAGAACCTTTGAATACCTAACCCTTGGGAAGGAAACAAAAAAAGAACAGACAATATCTATTGTCGCGTAGTTGTGTCTCATGCATTTGAGTTGAGAAATTACTACACATTTCTTCCTGTTAAACATTTGGGCATTTCATCACTGTAGTATTCTTCATATCAAAGTATAACTATGCAAGATTCTAGATCCTGTTGGCACCATGATTTTATACCTATTCCGTTGGATTTCTCTCTTCGCCCTTATCGCAGTCACACTTATCGTTTTTCAGCAAAAAAAACAATTGTGGACCCAACCCCATTCTAAAACCCTTATTTGGGTTTTACCCCATTGGATTCAACTCATCGCCCTGATCGTTGTGATATACTTCACCCATAACCCATTTTATATGTGGTCCCACCCACCCCTTTTCATGTTCCCTCATCATCATGGCCCATACCCGTAGCCAATACTTGGAAGATCGCTTCAATACCTTGCACTCTAATTTCACAGAAACACAACAAGAAGTTCGATAACTCAGTTCCAGTATTGTATCCATCAGTCAAAAAATGCATTCCTCCCTAGCTATCTCAATTTCGAAACTCAAACAAGACCTCAAACAAGACATGACTACCCAGCTTGAATAGGTCACTACGATGATATGTGCCAAGCTGCATATCCCTGTAGATATTCCCTTATCTGACCCACCTTTACATACTGAAGGTTAAACTTCCTCTCATTCCCATAATTTTTAGCCCCATCACTTTCAGCGTGACCTACACCTTCCACGTGTGGATGTGACCAAATTTGATGGCTCAAATCCCATTGGTTGGGTAACTCAAATGGAACATTATTTCTCTTTCTATGGAATTATGAATGAGTTGGACAAACTCCGGTATGGTGTTCTCCGTCTAGATCAAGAATGTTGGCAATGGTGGAAATGGAGAAACAATTCCCGCCAAGGGTATGTGGCTTGGACACACTTTGCAGCAAAGATTTACAAATTCTTTGAAACTAACACCAACCATTTAGGTCGCTTTCCAAAGTTAAAAAAACCTGGCACAGTGGAAGACTTTATAGTTGCTTTTGAGCGACTGGCTTTTCGTACAGAGGGAATGTCTAATGCCTTTTTCTGAGAACGTTTTATCAGTGGCCTCAAGGATGAGATTTGTGTCGATGTCCTCATGGCTTGATCTTAGAGTTGGGTGGACGTTACTAAAAGAGAAAAGGAAGCACAACAGGTTGTCTCTTCTCAAAATAGAAAACCCTTCTTTATTCATCGCACTAAACCAGTAACTCCCACTCCTCCTTCTACTCCACTAAAGATCTAGAAATTGACTAGGGTCGAAATGGCTAAACGCCAATTCAAAGGCCTTTATTATAATTGTGATGAAAAATATTTTCTGAGACACAAGTGTATGGAACGAAATATGTTTATGGCCATCTCAGAGGATGTTTTGGAAGAGGATGTTGAGGCTCCCCTTGTGTCTATGTCACCTAAACCCATTGACATAACCCCTCCCTCAGACCCTCCCGAAGTAGAACCAGTCATTTCCCTAAATTCTCTTATTGGCTTCTTTGCTCCCCAAACCCTCAAGCTAATTGGTTACATCAAGCATCGAAAGGTCATCATTATTTTTTATAGTGGAAGCACTCATAATTTGATTCATCATCGCATTTCCAAAGAAACTAATTTCTATATCCGGGCAGTCAATAATTTTCAAATCATGATTGCTAATGGCGGGTCCATGAAATGTGGAGGGCGTTGTGAAAATGTGTGTATCCAAATTGGTGACTACCACCTGAAATATCGTATGTTTTCTATCGGCATGGGAATTTGTGACATTGTGTTGGGTGCAAAATGGATAAGGACTTTGGGTCCCATTCTCATGGATTTTAAGGAATTAACCCTGCAATTCGACCAGGAGGATCAACCATATAAGTTCCAATGCATCACTGTCAATTCCCCGAAGATCATTAGTTACCATCGCATGGAAAATATGCTAAAAAAAGGTCTTTTTGGCACTATTGCCCAACTACATGCCATACAAGCAACTGAGACACCCTCTGTGTCACAGGACCTTCAATCCATCCTCTCTAAACATCAAGTTGTTTTTTCCACTCCCCAATGACTCCCTCCTTCCTGTTCTGTTCATGATCATTCCATTATGTTTGTCCCGAGAAGCCTTCCTCCCAATATTTGTCCCTATTGTCACCCCTTTTCCCAAAAAAATGAAATTGAGAAAATTGTTCAAGAACTACTCAATGCAGGTGTTATTTGCCATAGTACAAGCCCCTACTCTTCTCATGTGGTCATGGTCCTTAAGAAAGAAGTTTCTTGGCGTATGTGTCCTGACTTTCGTGCCCTCAAAAAACTCACCATTAAAGACAAATTTCACATCCTTGTCATTGATGACCTCTTGGATGAATTGAGTGGCACCCAATTCTTTACTAAACTTGAAAGGTAGACGTCATCTTGGAAAGGTCAGCGTCAGGGTGGATCCTAAAAATATTGAAGCTATGCAAGATTGGCCTCACCCAAAGACTCTCAAAATATTGCGTGGATTTCTGTGTTTAACAGGTTATTATCGCATGTTTGTTAAGAATTATGGAAATATTGTGGCACCAATCACTACACTCCTTAAAAACAATTCTTTCACTTGGACTCCAACAACTTCTCAGGCTTTTCAAACCTTGAAGATGGCCATGTGCACCACTCTAGTCATGGCCCTCCCTGATTTCACAAAGACCTTTTTCCTCGAATGAGATGCTTCTGGGAAAGGAATTGGTTTTTTACTTATGCAAGAGGGTCGGCCTTTGGCCTTTACCAACAAACAACTATCCAAGCGAAATTTGGGAAAATCAATCTATGAAAATGAAATGTTGGCTATTTTGCATGCCATGGATATTTGGCGCCCTTATCTATTGGGGAAACGCTTCCAAATTAAGACATATAATCAAAGCCTCAGGTATTTTATGGAACAACGCCATTCCTCCCCAGAGCACCACAAATGGGTGACTAAGCTCTTTGGATATGATTATGAGATCATTAAAAAAAAAGGAAAAGACAATGTGGTTGTTGATGCACTTTCCAGAAAATACGAATATGAAGGGTCCCTTTTTTCTTTTTCCTTCATTTTACCATATTGGCTCCAAGTTGTTCGCCAGGACTGGCTACACAATCCCAAAAGTTCACATCTAATACAACAATTGCAGTCCAATTTTCCAATTTCCCCAGGGTAATCTTGGCTCAATTATGAGCTTCGATACAAAGATCATTTGTATTTAAGTAAACAGTCAAACCTTAAATCCATGGTACTTTATGAGCTTCATTCTACACCCACAGTGGGACACTCCGGGTTTACCAAAACCTATGACCAGGTTAAACGTTCTTTTTTCTAAGATGGTATGAAACAGGACGTTCAAAATTTTGTGGTTGAATGTGATGTGTGCCAATGAAACAGGGGAGAGACAGTCAAATATCTTGGCACACTACAACCGCTTCCAATTCCACCTGCAATTTGGCGAGATATCTCTATGGATTTTAATGTAGGCTTACCTAAATCGGGAAATAAATCAGTCATCATGGTGGTAGTTGATTGTCTTTCCAAGTATGTTCATTTTTGTTTTCTTCAACACCCATTTACAACATCCATTGTGGCTCAAATTTTCATGGATCAGGTCTTCAAGCTTCACGACATGTCACATTCTATTGTTTCTGATCGCGACCCAACTTTCACCAATAATTTTTGGAAAGAATTGTTCAAGATAAAAGGCACCCCATTGCATCTCAACATAGCTTATCATCCCCAGACTAATGGTCAAACTGAAATTGTCAACAAGTGTTTTGAAACATATTTGAGGTGTTTTGCATCGGAAAGGAAAAATCAATGGGCTCAATGGTTACCACTAGTTGAATGGTGGTACAACACTTCATACCATACAACTACCTGCATGACTCCTTTTGAATTGGTATATGGACAAAATCCACCTTCAGTTCTCTCATATTTTCTAAGTTTCTTGAAGGTCCAGGTGGTTGACCAAATGCTTATAGTTCGAGAGGCTATTCTCCGCACCCTTAAAGAGAATTTGGTCATGGCCCAGAATCGCATGAAGCAACAAGAAGATCAAGGTCGCTATGAATGTCAATTTGCAGAAGGGGATCAAGTGTTTCTTCGACTGCATCCTTACAAGACAAATTCCCTCAAGGCTGACCATTGTCAAAAACTTGTACCCAAATTTTATGGTCCTTATATTGTTCTCAAGCATGTGGGACAGGTGGCCTATCAATTAGCTTTGCCCAATCATTCTAAGATCCATCCTGCTTTTCATGTTTCCTTCTTAAAGAAGGTGATTGGAACTAAGTTTCAAACTCAAACCAACCTTCCCAAGTTGGACAAAGAAGGCTCCATTTGGCTACAACCACAAGCAGTTTTGGACCAGCATGAGCATTGTCTGTGCCTGTGAACCATCAAGGAAGTGTTAGTCTAGTGGAAAGATACAATTCCAACATATGCCACTTGGGAACCCGCTACCATTATACAACAATTTCTTCATCTCAAGCCTTGAGGACAAGGTTGTTTTTAAGGGGGAGAACACGTTAGGGACCTAACCCCTCACGTAGGTAAAATAATATATTTCCATGTAATAAAGGTCAATATTAATAATTCCTAGAAATAAGGAATAATAAGTACAATGTAAGAAGACCTAATAGAAGCTTCTACTTCTAGAAGGATCGTCTTCTAGATGGTTCTTTTGATAGACATATTTAGTATAAATAGGAGTCGAGAGTATGAGAACTTTTGTCTTGGATATTATTGTAATAGAGATCTTCTCTACTGGAGGTTTCCCCCTCAAAGAGGCAAGTGAACATTACTCTCAGTAATCAAAGTTCTCTTTCTGGTGTTATTCTGGTATCATTTTGGTATTATTGTGGTGTTGTTTTGGTTATATTGTTGTTCATCAACCATTTCTAGCTATTTATTTCTATTATGTATACTTTTTTTATATTTGGAATATTACACGCTTATCCTAAGTCTTGAAACTTTGGGGCTCTGGAGCTTCGAAAGTTTCCAAAGCACATCACAACAAATCTCTCGGAGTGCCAAATTGGAGAACTCTGGAAGTAGGGTGGATCAATGTTCCACATCTTCCCAACATCCAATGACTGATATTTACTACGAAACTTTAGGCTTCGAGGCTTTGGGACTTCGGAACTTTGGGGCTCCGGGACTTTGGAACTTCGGGGCTCCGGGACTTCGGAGGTTTCCAAAGCACATCAACACAAATCTCTCGGAGTGTCGAATTGGAAAACTCATGAAGTGGGGTGGATAAACAGTCCACATCTTCCCATCATCCAACGATTGATATTTGCTACAGAACTACGGGCTTTGGGGCTTCAGGACTTCGGATATTCGGGGCTCTGGGACTTTGGCGCTTTGGAGCTCCAATACTTCGGAGGATTTCACATCTGCACACCTAAAACCTCTCTAATCGCAAATCTACGAATACTTCCACGTCACCCTCGATGATGTCGACATGCCACGTTACTTCGGTGCAACGAAACTTCATGGATTTCTTCCTCCCATTCCATCACGAACCATTTATTCCAGAGTTTCAAGTCTCCAGACCTTTGGATCTGACGCGATGCGTCTCGTGTGACCAACGGTTGGGATTAGCTACGGCCTTTGGGCCTTCGAGAGTTCTCTACCCAATGCTAACTATAACACCTTCACTCTAGAGTGCCCAATATTCAGACTACAGAATCAATTTTCCCGTGTCCCCCTTGATCAACGGTCAAGGTAGACTCCAAACTTCGGGCCTTTGGGAGTCTTTCCACTTGAACACAATTCCTCCAGAGTGCACAGTCTCTAGATTGTAGGATCTAGTGCCACTCGTCCACTGTGACCAATGATGGATATATACTCTAGCCTTCGGGCCTTCAGGATTTTTCATACTTAAACACTTGTTGACCAAGTTTCTCTGGAGTGCCAAGTCTCTGGATTGCAGGATCTGGCGCCACCCGTCCACTGTGACTAAGTTACTGTTGGCCCGATCTTGTTAAATACTTTGCCAATATTTTAACTACTTTATGTGTTCATCAGGGACCCCACTACCCATGCTCGAGAGGAGTGCCATGTGGAGAAATACTAGAAGTGGACATGTGGCCCAATGTGGTTGATGAAGACGTGTCATGTTCTAACTAGAATTTCTATCTTCAAAGGGTTCTTAACTCACTGACACATGGCACACATCCCATGTGTCCACATCATCCCTGGTGACATCAACAGGCCACGTCACTTCAAGATTTCGGGCTTCGGAAGATTTCACACTTGCACACTCCAATTCTCCCAAATGTCGAACTTCTGAATTTTCTTACCTTCTGGGGTCCACATAGTACAACTGTCAACAACTAAGGTGGTGGCACATGGAATTTATAGGAAAGGTCCACATCACTATTGGCGACGTCATAATTCCATGCCACTTCTGTTCTTCGACTTCGAGACTTCGAGCTTCGAGAGATTCCACACTAGCAGACTCCAATTCTCTTGAACGTCGAACTCCCGAACAAGTTGATATTCTGACATGCGTTCCTTTCGATGAATGGTCTAGATTAACTCTGAACTTCAGGACTTTGGGAGTTTCCTCTCTATTCACACCTTGTTTCTCTCGAATGTTGAATTCCTAAACAAGTTGATCTTCCGACACGTGTCCCTTTTGATGAACGGTCCGTATTAACTTTGGACTTTGGGACTTCGGGATTTTTCGCTCTAGCACATTTTTTTTCTCCCGAACGATGAACTCCCAAATACACTGATCTGACGACACATGTTTCTTTTGACGAACAGTCTGGATTGACTACCAACTTCTAGAGTTTTCCCCTTAGGACACTTTCTTTCTCCAGAACGTTGAACTCCCGAACAAGCCAACCTGTCGACACGTGTCTCTTTTGATGAACGGTTCGGATGACCTTCAGGACTTTGGGAGTTTTCACCTTAGCACACTTTGTTTCTCTTGAACGTCAAACTACTCAACAAGCCAACCTATTAACACGTGTCTCTTTTGATGAGCGGTCTGGATGAACTCTAGACTTCGGGACTTCAGGAGTTTTCACTCTATCAAACCTTGATACTTCTGAATGTCGAACTTCCAAACTGTTGTGAGATCTACGACTCACAATCACTTGTGCACATATATGACGACTGAGATTTGTCCTTGGTCAAATCCAATGGTAACACTTCTCCCCGGATCTACGATGTAGATCCCCTACGGGACTTCAAAACTTTGGGCTTCGACCCCTTTTTCTCTATAACACATAAACTTCATCGAAGTTGCAAAGTCCGAAGGACTTGTAGGTTAACTGTCATGCACCTTTTTCTAGATTTGACGACTGGAAAAGTTAGCCCTTTCCCTGCGCAGATCTTACGCCCCAAGTTCAAACCTTGCGGCCCAACACAATAGTTGTTGTGGCCTCTTTCTCTATTTCCATTCCATAATCCGTTATACCTCTTGAGATTCATAACACAGCCAAGGTATTCTCTTGGCACCTAGGGGCACTCCTAACTCATACTTGTCCATTTCGACAACAATTCCTTTTCAAAAAAATTTCTTCAACTTCCACTAACCTGGCCCATCCAGACTCAGTGTTGAAACCATGGCTCTGATACCGAATTGTAACATCCCCGACCCTCAACCTTTGTTGGGTAACACTACCTAATCAATTGTATCTTTGTTTTTCTGCTCTGATACCAAGTTGTAACATCCCCAACCACCCACAGGTCGGGCTTCATCACTGAGTAAACATACTTTTCACTAATATAACTATCTATATCTAAAGAAATTTTAACCAGACATAAACATTCTGTACATACACATATTCTTGTGGAAGCGACCATAACACATACCAATATTTAATAGATGATTTATGTTCTTCTATCACACAACATAATGCATAAATAACAGTAAAAACATACATGTAGTAATCACAAAAATAACAACATATATAAATAAACAACATGTAACCAAACTTGGAAATGGTACTTATCTTTTAATTAAAGTACACCAACTACATGTAGACCTTCCACGAACCTCCCATCCTTAGATCATGCTACTCATCACTCTCAGCAGTGGGTCACCCTTGAGATAGGAATAAACTCCATCGAGCAAAAAATTTCTAGGCTAGGCAAGGACAACGGAAGTTGCACAGTACAACATGAAGGATTTCCTCTAAGGAGCCACTTATGCCTACAACTCATAGACTCTCATTCCCCACATGCCTGTTCCACCCCAGGAGTGTACACCTTCATTGTCACACAATCCATCAGCTCCTACACCTCCCTTTCTAGGGCTTCAACAACAGGATGGATCAGGAATTCTCAGAGCTCTGTAGCTACTACTGGAATACCTCCAGGATATCTCACTTCCTCATCACACTCTCTCACCTAGAGAGAGTTTCTCACACGCCTGACAACCTACTTCTTCACTCTCGCTTCTCAACACACGGGCATGGTGATGGCAACAACAGAAACTAGACGTGGGGAACGATACTAACAAGACAATACGCAGGAAAACCCTAGGGTACATGTTTGGGCTTGTTGTAGAGGTTGAGGGTGTTTCAGGAATTCTGGGATGGCGTCCCACGATTATTGTGTGCTTGTTAGGTGCGCTGGTCATTCGGGGTAACGGATGGTGAGAATTGTCCGAATCGTGAATCCTGAGAGAGATGGAATGCTCAGTGTGAACCCCCACAACGATGGTAATTCCCAAATAAATCTGCACGCCTCCTGGTTGACACTTGGATCTCCAAGAGCACATTCCTCTTCACTTGGAGTTTATTCCCCTCCCCAAAGGAACTTAGGATAACTGGGTTTATTTCCCAACTTTAGTATTTTTCAGGAAACACGTTATAATATTCCCTTGGGTTAATCCCTCAAGCTTAGCCCCTCTTTCCTAGACTCACAACCCCATCTCTTTCCCTACCCAGTGGAGCTTAGTCCCCTATAAGTCTTTCTTTGTGGTCAGTCTACATGCAACGATGTTGTTATATTAATAATATGAATATTTTCATGTACAAAACAAGCTCCTGGCCTTTAATATCTAGTCTCTCCGGCCTAATAAACACATAAGCCTACCATCTTATAATTACTTGGCTCGCAAGCCTACAAAACATGTTACATTGAGGCTCGGCCTTGGGATATTACATAAGGGGTTCAAAGTTAGTTGGTTATGGATTAAAAGGTTAGTTATTCATTTGAATGAGAATCAATCTTCTCACTATTGCATATTATTAGTGACAAACAATGATGGTTGCAAAAAAACATGTTAATTTTTGTTTTGAGAAATGAATATGAACCCTCGCTAAAGAGTAACATTGATAATGATGATGGTTTCACACTAAAATAATTGAGTATTTTTTTTAGGTGATGATCCATGATCATTCTTACAAATAAATGATTGTTCATTGTTTCCAAAAGAAACATTTTTTTGTTCTATGTTCATGTTTTTTTTTTTTTTTTTTAGTGATAACCATCACTAAAGATGGAATCCAGACAAAGTTTATATATTCCCCTCAATGGAAATGGAGGTTGAACGTTGTTTAAAAATGGATTTTGATGATAAATGATGGCTTTAGTAAAAAAAAATATTTGTCTAAGTTATATATTCCCCTTAATGGAAATGGAGGTTGAACGTTGTTTAAAGATCCCCTTAATGGAAATGGAGGTTGAACGTTGTTTAAAGATGGATTTTGATGATAGTTGATGGCTTTAGTTAAAAAAAAATTGTTTTGTCTAAGGAAACAATCGACCATTGCTAAACATTACTCTTAATTGTTGCTATAATTTTTTTATGTTTTTATCACTACTAAGAGTTTCGACCTAAACCAAAATCCTTCCTTCTTTCCATTAGTGGACTCTGACATCCATAAGTAGTCTTGAAGAAAACGAAAACGGGTCCTTTCACGAAGAACCATAATACACTATTATGGCAAACACTTGTTTGATGCATATACCCTCAAACGAATATTTATGAGAAACAAAATGTATAAAAATGGGTAAAACAAATGAAAAGATGAATAAGCGGGTGGAGAAGTGAACAAGAATATGGAGGTGCGACAAAATATCTTGGTGTCAAATGTGGCAATGCCTTACATCTATGCAATATCGTTATTATTTTATAACGGCAAAGTGAGAGCCATTTGGAAGATCATGTGAAATGGATGACTTGGTGACTAAGGGTATTTTGTTGTGTGTTCTATCAAATTAGTCACTTATCTTAAGAATGAATAATAAGTTTTTAATTTATTTATTTATTAATATTTATTTATATTTTTATGTATGGTTTAAAATTTAGTTATAATAGTGGTTATTTTAGAAATTCAATCAAATTCAAATTTATACATTATAATATTTTATTTTGATATATTTAAAATAAATCAACTTTGATTAGTATTATTTGTTTTGCATATCCATCCATTTTTTGAACTTTCAAGGAGAAGACATAAAAAAAATATATAACAAATTAAGAGTAGGTATAGCTCAAACTTGGTGTGATACTTCTCTGATTGACAAACACACTATCAAACAAAAAAAAATATTTTTTAAATAAATAATTTAACCAATTAAATTAACAATCATGTAATGGCATCTCTGGACATATACAATATATAATTTATTATTATTTAAAATTCACTTTTTCTAATACAAATGATTTTATATCACATGGACTTCCCATCATGTCAACCAGTCGTTTCTATCATATCAGCATATGAACAGATGAAAAGTCCAAGGCGATATCGATACAATAAAAACAGATTTCGTGGGATCTGAAAAAACAAACAGCGGAAAAGAATTGATGACGTCGGTTGAAACCATTATCACCATAAAAATACGCGAAGCCGAAGGTGATGTCAGTTTGACATACTAAATTTTCAAAATTATTGACACAGAGACAGAATTATACTTGAAAACGGAAAATTCTATTGATAATACCGAAAACCTCCGTAGCCCTCCATTCCGAAAACCTCCGTAGCCCTCCATTCATCCTTTTTTTTAAGAATTAAAAATTAATATCGAAGGATCATGCAAGTGGTCGGCAAGGGCAAGCCAGCTAGCGCACTAAAATATCTGCAATATTTACGTCGAAAGGTGCAAAATTACTTTCGGCGCGGACATATTAAATCTATTTTTTAATTGTATTGCCCAATAATCCCGTTTGTGATTATTTATATCCGTGCCCACAGATTCAACACTATCAGTCTAGTTCTAACGATAAATTTCAACGTTTTGGATTGTCTTTTCATATATGAATTAGATATCAATGGATTAAATCCTAAAACGTCTTAATTAGGAAAATTATTGCTACATCACTGCTGTCTTCAGTTGTATTGTTTTACATTTGCAGTATTTTGTTGCTTGCACCAACCACATAAAATGAAACTTATATTAGCAACAAAGATAAAACATTAACAGAGGAAAAAAAAAATCTACTAACTGTGAGTGAGTTGATCATGTTTGTTATTCTCTTGCTTTCCTCCAATGCCAACAATTTAAGCATCTTATCTTTCATGGATAATGGAGAAGAAGTATTAAAAGAGTTCTTAATCCGTTTATTTTTCACTCTATAGAAACAATAAGACTTAATTCTCTTTTTTCCAATTCATAGAAACAATAAGATTATAGAAATGGACTTTCATTCTTAGAAATACACATGAATTCCTAATCCTATAACTTTCATTCTCCCCAAACTACAACACACATCTACCAACTCATGTGTTTTAGGAATGTCCACACGTTTCTAAGCAGAACTATGCACACACTTTAACATTAAAATGCACATGCTTTTTTTAGCATGAACATACATGTGCTTTAGAATGTGTGTGGTTCCTAAGCAAGAGCCTGCACACATTCTAAAGTTCATGTGTGTTCCTTTTACAATGTCTAGATGCCATACCTAGTTTTAAAAACTTCATAATATCCTGAATATCTCTACTTGGAGGGTAAGAATATGCTTATGAGGTAATGTGTAGTGGATCAAAGTGTAGTTCTTGAACTTTGATGCTTAGAAGCTTCCTTTATGGTGTAAGGTCTAGGTTTCCTCCTTCAAAGATGTCTAGGGCTCAAAGAATCATGTACCTAGTATAAAAAATCCCCTAATGACACTCATGTCCCTATTCAAAGGAAGGGATAACCTTGAGAAAGATTGTGTGGTGGTTTGAGTTGTTTCTCATAGCCATGCATTCTAGAAAGATTACTTTAAGGTCCAATCATTGCATTTTCTCCCATGACTATGTCAAGGGCTTCTAGACTCATCACTATAGCTCAAAATGTTCTAATAATGCCTCTATCCCTACTTGGAAGACAATGATGCCCTCAAGATGTCATATGTGGTAGTTTTAGTCATTGTTCGTTACCTATATGTTTAGAAGCTTCATTTACATCCTAAGCATTGGGATTATTGTGCAAAGCATGTTAAAGGCCCTATGACTAGTACCTATTGTTGAAAATTTCATGATGTCATTAATAACCCTATTCATAGGCCAAGGATATCATTCAGAGGTAAGTGTGGTGGTTAGAGTTGTTGGTGTAGAACCTTAATACTTAGAATAAACCTCTATGGCCTAAGGCCCAAGCTTCCTTCCCTTACAAGGACCTTGGTGCCCATACTTAATGCTCAAATCCTCTTAATGTCATTGATATCTCCACTTGGAGGTGAAGAATAGGCATTGGGAAAAACAACTTAGTCACAAAGCTCACCCATTATTGGGAACACACACATGCTTTATAGTGCATGTGTCTTCCCTTCATTCTAATATTTTTGGGTGGGAGTGAAAAATTTTAAATAGATGTTTGTTGACTTGGTTGCTTCTAATTTAGGTTCCCAATGAAATACCTGGTGGTTTGATCCTCCAAATACATCAAAACCTCCATTTTTTTAATTGGCTCTCAATATATCAAGGTACACAAATCCATCCTCAATGAAACTACACACATATAGAGTCAACTATGCCTATTCCAAATATTTAATTTAAATAAAAACAATAATATTGTTTATTATTTTTAATTTAATTTTGTATAGAATCTTAAAATACATACATCTTTTATTCTTGCTATAACTTTCTATAACCTTACTCATTTTTAGAAAACTTGTACTAATATAAACATCTACAATCTAAAAAAATGAAAATGTTTGATTATGATATAATCGTCATACCTTGCACTAAGGATATAATGAATTTCATAAATGTAAGAAAATATAACATTAACATTATAAATTTCAAAAGAATAGTCTCCCACAAGAACAATGTGTTCTTTACAATTATACAATCGTTTAAAGGAAATTCCATCATTTAGGAACTAAGAGGACCATATGGATTATATTTTACATGCAAAACCTAAAAAAATTCAAATTTCACATATTTGTACACAAATTCTATAAATAAAAATTATATATTAAGAAAAATAATTTGATTTACTACATTTCATCTTTTTACATCATATTCAAATTCATTATGAAAGTACCTCAAATAATCCCAATTTGACATATTTGTACACAAATTCTATAAATAAAAATCACATATTCAAAAAGCTAATTCAATTCCCTACACTTGATATTTTTACACCATATTCAAATTCACTGTGAAAGTACTTAGAGTCATCCCTAGGAATTAAAAAATGTTTTTTTTTCATGTTTGCATTGCTATTAACACATCATGAGAAATAATAATTAACTTGTAATCACCCAAATGTCATTTTAAAATTTGATTTATTGGTTTTTAAGAAGAATATAACAAAATTAATTAGTTTCTTTATATTAAAATCTTTTTAAAATTTCTTTGATTTTTACAAGTTAACAAATTATAAAGATAAGTAGTGTTACATATATTTTGAAAATAAAATTTAATGTGAGATTTCAAAAAAAAATTAATTGGGTGATTTTCATCAGCCACTCTTTTAGTTTCACAAAGATATAAATTCTTTCATCTAATGTTTTAGGATTTGTTAGATTCCTAAGTTCATTATGGCATTAGTTAGTGTTTTTGGGAGTTTTTTTTTCAAACAATTAATAATATAAACATTTTTTGTCTTTTAAATTGGGATGAATGATCATATTTTTATAGTACACTAAATTTTTTTTTATTCTTTATTTCTTAATCACATCATATTTCACTGATGTGATAGTATTTAAATGATACCCATATTCTTTAAAGTAACTTCTTTTTTTATTCTCCAATGATTTATTTAAGAATTATCATCTTTACATTACACTTTCTTAAATTCCAAATTATTTTGACTGAAATTTGAAGCAATGTTAAAAAACTCCCTCTCTTAATTATCTTAATTTTAAGTAATGTTAAATGCTTCCTCTCTTTTATCTTAGCTATTTTATACTTGTATCTTAAATATCTATTCACATCCATAATCCTAATTTTTTATTCTCCAATGATTTATTTAAGAATTATCACCTTTACATTACACTTTCTTAAGTTGCAAATTATTTTGACTGAAATTTGAAGCAATGTTAAAAAGCTTTCTCTCTTAATTATCTTATCTTAATTTGAAGTAAGGTTAAATGCTTCCCCTTTTATCTTAGTTATCTTATACTTGTATCTTAAATATCTCCTCATATCCATAATCCCATTTTTTTATTCTCCAATGATTTATTTAAGAATTATTATCTTTACATTACACTTTCTTAAATTGCAAATTATTTTGACTGAAATTTAAAACAATGTTAAAAAAGCTTCCTCTCTTAATTATCTTAATTTGAAGTAAGATTAAATGCTTTCTCTCTTTTATCTTAGTTATCTTATACTTGTATCTTAAATATCTATTCACATCCATAATCCCAATAAATAAAAGATTATCAAAATATTGAATAAAATATATTGTATTTTATATTTTTTTCTCTAATTTAAAAAAAACAAAGATTGTAAGTCGAATAAAATATATTGTATTTAATGTCTTTTTCTTTTTTATCTCTAATTTTAAAAAAACAGAGATTGTAAGTCCTACTGCACTTACTTTGATAACCAAATATAAAGACACAGCACTTAAAAATTGACACTTCAAAGAAATTGTTATGAAATTTAATCATTCATATATAAAAAAAAAACATGTACATGAGAGGCATCACACATTATAAAACAACGAAGTTGGTTAGTTGAATCCAGTGATATAAATTTACACGAATCACTATATTTTATTGTTCAGAATCCATTTTTGAATGCAGAAATAAATTCAGCATTTCAACATGCTGAAAAACTCCCAAAATCACTTCAGAAGAATATCTCCAAAAAATAATCTTCATTTAATAGAATCTTTATCCTACCCCTAAAACAATCTACAAAATTCCCATAATAATCTGTCACTAATATACATAAGATAAATCCTATACCTACACATTTAGGATCTACTGCCTAAGCGATACATGTAAACAGTAAATGAAAAATTAAAATCAAAATCGAGAGCCACTATTCATTTTCATAATGAAGCCAAAGGCAGAACGAAAATTTTTATTGACACTTTACATCTTTTTAGGAAAACAGAAGATAGATTCAGTCATGTAATGTTGGATGAATATACGAACCACCATAGATCGACGGTGGAGATGATCAGGGACACATAAGATTTACATAACCGAATTCTATATGCGAGTTCACTGATCTGCATATTCCAGATCATGTAAGGGATCCTTAGAAGCGCCCACCTGGACATGGTGTAGGACTTTCTACTGTTCCTGGCACATATACACAATATACTGCCAGCTGCTGCATGCAAACCAGCCAGAGATTCGAACTTGCACCTTACACCTAGACCTGGCGAGCAGAATTAGCACTCGAATTCGAGTAGCAGTCTGCGAGTGCCTGCATGGCCTGAACTTGCATCCTAAGCGCTACGATGTAATCAGCGGCATCCTTTAGGAAAACAGGCGTGTCCAATCCGTGGCTTCCCGGGACGAGCAACCTCAGGGTTTGCATACGAGAAGCGACGGTGCCTTCTGCTTCTTCCTTGCAATGATGCTCCGTCCTGGACGCCGTTCTCATCAGCCGCCTGGAAAATTTCTTACAGACAGCGTTCGTTTTGCAGGGCCTGCTTTTGGCATACGCCGATCTACTTAGTCCGCCGAAATTCCCTACGGATTTAACTCCTTGCAGTAGGCAGCGGGGATTCTTCAGCCTGAAAAGGCATTTGCGGATTATGGCTCGGCTCCACGCAGTTTTACCCCTTGACGTCATGGCCAGTGACAGATCTGCTGCAAATTTCACAGTTCGACTTCGAGCCGAGATGCTGGTCGTGCGTTCGATTCTCCGACGGCGCAGGATGGCCACCAAGCGGCTCAAATATTTCTTCTGGAAACCGGCCCTCCATGCCGGCTCTTGCCCTCTTCCAGATGGATGTTCCATATATTAAGCAGCGCAGCAGACTGCAAAGGATCAACGACTACAGAAGGTTTCTGTAAATTCTGTTGTTCCTGTGCAGACAGAGGGAGAGAGATACTCACGCATATTTTTAGCTCGTCCAGGATCTTAAAGAGATAATTATGGGTTTTCAAGTTTTAGCGACAAAATTTAAAAGCATTTTTAATTACAAAGATCGGCGCAGTAACGAATTGTACAAATCCGAAAGATTTGAACCCCGACCAATCAAGACGTTCTCTACTAACATGTTAACATGTTCTTGTGTGTACATTATGTTTTTATATTTAGATTTGACGCTTATATATAATCACGGATTTATTATATTTAATGTCAATGTTTACATTTCGTCTTGTTTATAGAACCTAAGGACTACTCTAAACTGATTTTTAGATTTTTTTCTATTTTGGTTAATTATTATTGGGATGGGGGGGAGTGAAATTGTAATTTTTTATTGTTTGAATTGCAGTTTTTTATTCAGCTTTTTTAAAAAGGATTTCAATCCATAAAGATTGTATAATCTTAGCAGCTAATATTAAACAAAGGTTTTTTATTTATTTGGCTAATTATCATTGGAATTAGGTTATTCAATTATTGGTGAAATCGCAATTTTTTATTGTTAGTTTTATGGATTGTGCAATCTCAACAACTAATAAAACGAGGTTTTGGCTAAATTTTCTACCTTTTGGGTTTTTTGGCCGAAATCTGGCGATGTAAATTTGGACAAAATGATTATTTTATGTTGTTTAAATTGCATTTCTGAATGCATAAATGGATTCAGTGTGATGAAATTTTTTTGAGTCACTCATGATTATACAAACTTAGCCACTCAAATATGCAGATTCAACCATTCATCACTAGATTTTGGGCATTCATCATTGGATTTTAGGCAAAATCAAAAGGAAAAAGTTTTAAGAAAACCTCCAAAAGGTAGAACGTTTAGACTACTACTTAAACAAAGGTTTCTTACTTTTCCGGCTACTTATCATTGGAATTGGGTTATCCAATTATTGGTGAAATTGCAATCTGTTATTGTTAGTTTTAATACTTTT
>ML834548.1:28788-42399 GCA_009831015.1 Picea engelmannii | reverse complement strand
CATTGCATACCAATACCAATACCAATATTGCATACCATTGCATTGCAATGGTATGCATTGACAATACCAATACCATTGCAAGTACTATACCATACCATACCAATAACATTTCCAATACCAATACCAATACCATACCATTGCATACCAATATCGTTGCATACCAATATCAATACCATTGCATACCACAATGGTATGCATTCACAATGATATGCATACCAATACCATACCAATACCAAAACCAATACAATACCATACCATACCAATACCATACCAATACCAATACCATGGCCAAAAATGGCCTATAGAGTGATCTTGAAAATCGACCTCATCTTCATAAATTGCATTATTCCTCATTGACCAAAACCCTAGTGTAAGAGATACTCCAACAAATGGTTTTCCAATTGATGGAATGATAGTGTAAGAGCTCCAGTAGCTGAAACCTGGTGCTCCAGATCCAATGAAACTGACGGTTCATCCATCTGAGTCTCGGTTTGAGTTTTATCAATAGTTGCAACTTGTCTCTTCAGGCCATTCAAGGACATGTGGCCAATTTGGTCCTGGGGAATCAAATCCAAACCGAGCAGCATAATGGAGTTTCTTAAGCTCCCATAAGTATGCTTGGCCAATTCCCATGTGACTACACTAGAAAAAAATGCTCTACAGAGTGTTCTTGAAAAATCGAACTCATCTTAAGAAATTGCACTATGCCTCATTGACCAAAACCCTAGTGCTAGAGATACTCCAATAAATGGTTTTTCAATCAACGGAATGATAGCGTAGGGGGGCACTAGTTGAAACCCAGTTATCTTAATCCAATGCAACTGACGGTTCATGCATTTGAGTCTCGGTTTGAGTTTTATCGAGAGTTTCAACTCACCTCCTCAAGCCATTTTGGGACATGTGGTCAATTTGGTATAGGGGCATAAAATCCAAACCGAGTAGCATAACAGACTTCCATAAGCTCCTACAAGTCTATTTGGCCAAGGCCCACATGAGTACACTAGCCAAAAATACCCGACACAATGTTCTTGAAAATCGACCTCCTCTTCAGAAATTGCACTATGCCTCATTGACCAAAACCCTAGTGTTGGAGATACTCCAACAAATTGTTTTTTGGCCAACAGAATGATAGGGTAGGAGACCCAATAGTTGAAACCAAGTGCTCTGGATCCAATGCAATTGATGGTTCATGCATCTAAGTCTTGGTTTGATTTTTATCAATAGTTGCAACTCGCCTCCTCAAGCCATTCAAGGATATGTGGCCAATTTGGTCCAGGGGCATAAAATCCAAACCAAGCAGCATAACAGAGTTATGTAAGCTCCCACAACTTTGTTTGGACAAGGTCGATGCAACTGCACTAGCAAAAAACGTTGGCATAGTGTTTTTGAAAATCGACCTCATCTTCAGAAATTGCACTATTCCTCATTGACCAAAACCCTAATGTCCGAGATACTCCAACAAATGGTTCTTTTTTTGATAGAATAATATTGTAGCAACCCCACTAGCTGAAATTTGGTGCTCTGAATCCAATGCAATTGACAATTTGTGCATCAAAGTCCCTCTTTGAGTTTTATCGTAAGTTGCAACTTGCCTCCTCAAGCCATTCAGGGATATGTGGCCAATTTGGTCTAGGGGCATAAAATCCAAACTGAGTATCATAACAGACTTTTGTAATCTCCTGCAAGTATTTTTAGAAACCTTAAACCACTCTACTTCTTTATCCACCTAAATTCATGCTATTTTTATCGATAGTTGCCACTCGCCTCCTCAATCCATTCAAGGACATGTGTCCAATTTGGTCCGGGGGCATAAAATCCAAACCAAGCAGCATAACGAAGTTTTGTAAGCTCCCGCGAGTCTATTTGGCCAAGGCCCATGCGACTACACTATCCAAAAATACCCAACAAAATGTTCTTGAAAATCGACCTCATCTTCAGAAATTGCACTATGCCTCATTGACCAAAACCCTAGTGTGAGAGATACTCCAACAAATGGTTTTTCGGTCGACAAAATTATAGTGTAGGGGCCCCACTAGCTTAAACCCAGTGCTCTTAATCCAATGCAACTGACGGTTCGTCCATCTTAGTCCCAGTTTGAGTTTTATCCTGAGTTGCAACTTGCCTCCTCAAGCCATTTAGGGACATGTGGTCAATTTGGTTTGGGGGCATAAAATCCAAACCGAATAGCATAATGGGCTTTCGTAAGCTCTTGCAAGTCTATTTTGCCAAGGCCCATGTGACTACACTATCCAAAAATACTCAACACGGTGTTTTTGAAAATCGACCTCCTCTTCATAAATTGCATTATGCCTCATTGACCAAAACCCTAGTGTTGGAGATACTCCAACAAATTGTTTTCCAGTCGATAAAATGATAGCGTAGGGGCCCCACTAGCTGAAACCCAATGCTTTGAATCCAATGCAACTGACATTTAATGCATTCGAGTCTCAATTTGAGTTTTATCACGAGTCACAACTTGCCTCCTAAAGCCATTCAGGGACATGTGGCCAATTTGGTTTGGGGGCATAAAATCCAAACCAAGCCACCTTACACCACTCTACTTCTTTAGCCACCTAAATTCATGCATAAAATCATGTTTCATGGCTACTACCATATATGATACTCTTTATTGAATTTACGGTCTTTATTATGTGTGATGCAACTCAAATTTCTTTGTATGTTGAGTGTGTACCAACATGTACTCCATCAAAATGAAGGGACCAACAAGCTTGTTCCACAATTGTTGACTCACCCTTGAGTCAATTCTGTCTTGTTTCCCCAAATGAAGTGCCCAACTATGGGATAAACATTGAGATAAACATATTCTAGCCCATGAACTGACACCTAATCATGCACTTTACCAGCACATGTGATAGGTAAATTGAGGATAGGTTTGACCCACCATAAGCAACAATGAAGAAGTTGTTTATATGTACATATTAGACCTAGTTTGGAGAGTGTAAGTTCCTCATATTGTTATTTCCAATAGGAGATACTAAGAGTCTTATTGAGATTTCTTCATCATCCATCTATGTTACTTTTGTTATCTAAATTGATCGCCTAGGGTTGTTAATGTTACCACCCATTTTTCTAATGGTTGTAACACAACTACCGGGTGTAACAACATTTCATCCCTACAAGATGTTTTCCTAGTTCCTTGATAGATGTCGCAAGATTGAGCATATTCTAAGTATTTCATGATGGTTATCCCATAAAATTACAAGTAATTTATGATCCATGATGCAACATCAAAGGATTCCATATACCATCATCTTGTACAAATGACCTATTTATCTAATAGTTGGCCACACATAAAACCAATTGTTTCTTTTATGTTGTCAAGTACCCTTGTTGCACAACACCTATGGTGAGAAAAAAAATATTTCATCCAAATAATTTGGTACTATGTCATGTCACCAAAAAATTTCTATGTCACATGTTCTCAAAGTTGAGACCATGTGGGATAAACCCAATGCATCATATCTTGACTACCAAGGACATTTGGTAAGAAGTGCAGACTTGGTGCAATATCAACACCATCAACACATACATAGATGACTTCTTCCTCTTTCTAAAGAAAAAGTAAGGTGAATACAATGATGAATTCCAAAGGGTTCTCATCATGGTCCATGACCCACTACTCCACTTGACCTTTACTACACAAAAGAAACACAAATGTTTCATTGCTTCAAACTGAGAAAAACCCTAGTTCTCAAAATCGATGAGAAAACCAACTTTCGAGGGATTGGACCCGGGAGTGAGGGATGCTATAGATAAAATCCTATGTTAGGAATCCAACAAATATGATGGTTCCTCAATCCGAGTCTCGATATTCTTTATATCTTGGCCCATGACGGTTCCTCAATTCGAGTCTCGGTTTTTGTGATATGCCCAGTTGCAAGTCACATCCCAAACCATTTCGGGGACTCTTAGAGAATTCCTCCTTAGGGCATAAAATCCTAAAGGAGAAACATTTTTGAGTTCTATGAGATGTTGCAATATTTTTTAGGCATGGACTAGGTGACCAAATTACTCATCCTCTCCTAAGGGATGGTTTCATAAATTCGACACCTTAATCCAAATGTTGTATTGCTTCAAACTGAGAAAAACACTAGTTCTCGAAATCAATGAGTAAAGAAACTTCCAAAGCATGGAACCTGGGAGTGAGGGGTGGTATAGCTGAAATCCTATCTTAGTAATCCATCGGAGTCGATGGTTCCTCAATACAAATCTCGGTTTTCATTTTATGCCCAGTTGCAAGTCGCATCCCAAACCATTTCAGGGACTCTTGGCCAATTCCTCCTTAGGGCATAAAAACCTAACAAAGAAAATTTTTTGAGTTTTGTGAGATGATGAAAGATGTTTTAGGTATGGAATATGTAACCACATTGTCTATCCACTCCCAAGGCATGGTTTCATAAATTGGATCCCTTAATCCAAACGTTGCATTACTTCAAACTGAGCAAAATACTAGTTCTCGAATTTAATGAGTAAACCAACTTTCGAGGCATGGAACCTAAGAGTGAGGGGTGATCTAGATGAAATAATATCCCATTAATCTATCAGATTCTATGGTTCCTCAATGTGAGACTCGGTTTTTGTTTTATGCCCATTTGCAAGTAGCATCCAATTCGGGGACTCTTGGCCAATTCCTCCTCATTGAATAAAATGTTAACGTAGCAGCAATTTTGAGTTCCATGAGATGTTTAATGCTTGTTTAGGCATGGAATAGGTGACCACATTTTCCATCCGATCTCAAGGCATGGTTTTCTAAATTGGACCCCTAAATCCAAATGTTACATTGCTTCTTACTAAGCAAAACACTAGTTCTTGAAATCAATGAAAAAAACAACTTGTGAGGGATTGGAACCAGGAATGAGGGGTGATCTAGCTAAAATCCTATGCTAGGAATCCAACGGAGATGATGGTTTCTCAATCTGAGTCTCGGTTTTCTTTTTATGACCAGTTTCAAGTCGCATCCCAAACCATTTCAGGGACTCTTGGCCAATTCCTCCTTGGGGCATAAAAGAATAACGGAGAAACATTTTTGAGTTCCATGAGATGCTGCAATATTGTTTAGGCATGGAATAGGTGACCACATTATCCACATTCTCTCGAGGGATGATTTCATAAATTGGACCCATTAATCCAAATGTTGCATTTCTTCAAACTAAGAAAAACACTAGCTCTCGCAATCAATGAGTAAAGAAACTTCTGAGGCATGGAACCCAGGAGTGAGGGGTTCTCTATATGAAATCCTATCCCAGTAATCCAAGGCACAGTTTCATAAATTGGACCCCTAAATCCAAATGTTGCATTGCTTCAAACTAAGCAAAACCCTAGTTCTCAAAATTGGTGAAAAAAATAACTTCTGAGGGATTGGACCTAGGAGTAAGGGGTGTTCTAGCTAAAATCATATGCCAGTAATCCAATGGAGATGACGGTTCCTCAATCCAAGTGTCATTATTCATTATATTCCTAGTTGCAAGTCGCATCCCAAACCATTTTGGGGACTCTTGGCTAATTCCTCCTCAGGGCATAAAAATCTAAAGGAAGAACATTTTTGAGTTCCATGAGATGTTGCAAGCTTGTTTAGGCATGGACTATGTGACCACATTTTCCATCCACTCTGTTGGCACAAGGGAAGACTCAGGGTTAAACTCTAACAACGCACCAAAAAACTCTAGCTACTGGCCCTTACAACAACACCTGCAAAGTAGATGAAGTCTCACCTGAAGTAGAAATAGGTGGGTTGCAGGACACAGGTGTATACGACCAGAGAAAATGCAAGATGATTCCTAAAAACAACACAAAATAGCCCAGGTATTCTTAACATTATTATGCTTAACTTCACGAAGTAATTTAGATCTTCTTATCTTCGACGGGAAAAATAACAGTGCAATAACAGTGTATAGGATAGAAAATAACAAAGCATCAACCACATGGAACAACGAATTTTATGTGGTTCACCCTCTCCCTAGGGATACGTCCACAAGACTATTTTTATTTATAGAATATATGAAAATATACAGTTCTATCTGTGCACTCAACTGCAGATCCTTCTCTCTCTTCCTCTTTATTTCCTATCCCTGTGCACCCAACTGTAGAGTCGATCTTCGCACCCAGTTGAAGACCCAAAATACAAGAATACCCTAAAACATAACACTTTTACATCTCAACACCACTCTCGCCTCCTATCTCAACTCTTCTAGACCTCTATTTATACATTCCATGACTCTTAGAAAAACCATAGACCGAAGCCCAGGTGCTAAAACCCTAGGTCCCAAAACCCTAGGTTCACATAACCTGCATTTTAAGGACTTCGCCGATCTATTATTCCTTCTTCTCCTTGAGGTGCTCCAAAGAACCCATTAGTGTCTTCTTCCACTTGCTAACTTGTCCACGATCTATCTTCTTTACTATTTTGTCTTCCTTGATCTTCTCTTTCAACAACTTTCTTTCCTTTACTTCGTTCCTTCTTTTATGCTTCTTTAGCCACTTCGACCCTTCCTCGGTTTGTGTGCCTTATGCGCACTTCATACTTTGTCTTTATTCTTC
Source organism: Picea engelmannii (assembly GCA_009831015.1). NCBI lineage: Eukaryota > Viridiplantae > Streptophyta > Pinopsida > Pinales > Pinaceae > Picea > Picea engelmannii. The sequence goes on along the minus strand of ML834548.1, from coordinate 35,841 downwards.
CTTAATCTTCGATTTCTTTCTTAATACATGACCAAGGTCCAACATGCCCCCAACACTCACATGCGACTCGTCTCGAGTCACTGCAGGGTTGAGCCTTTTGTATTACTTTGATTGCAGACTACGCAGAGTAGCCTATGCTTTCTGCTATGTCCCTCCCTATCATGTGCATACTATCTTTTTTGTGTCTAATACCCAATTTCAACTACACCTAGTACCTAGACCCTTCTTCCTTTTCTTTTACTGAGAGTTATGAGGCAGCTGGTTGTCACAATACAGCTTCAACCAACTCCCATTTACTAAACCATCCTTCTATTCTCCATTAAGAGTCTTCAACTGCACAACTCCACCTTCTGTAACATAGGCAACCTCAAATGGCCCAAGCCAATGTGTCCTAAACTTTCCTAGATGCTTTATGAACTTTTTGTCATATAAAAGTACCAAATCTCCTTTTTAAAATGCTTTCTTCTTGATAGGTCTGTCATGGTAAGCCTTTTCTCGTTCTTTTTGTACCTGTTGATGGAATCCTGCAATGAAATTTTTTTCCTCTATTTCCATCAACTACGCGAGCCTGTATTGAACATCATCAGTGTCATCCATACCTATAAATGTTGCAATTCTTAAACTAGGAACCAAATATTCCATAGGTACCATTGCTTCCTGGCCATAAACTAACTTGAAGGGGGTCTGTGTTGTTAAAAATTTTCAAGTAGTTTGGTAAGCCCATAAAACAACTGGAATTCTCAAATCCAAATCATCTCTGTTAACACTGCAAATCTTAGTCAGCGTTGTCTCCAAAATCTTATTGAAAGCTTCGACTATACCATTCGCCTGTGGGTGATACGATGTGCCCTTCTAATGGTGAACTTTGAAATCCTAAGTCAAGGCTTCAATAGTTTTGTTAATGATGTGTGTGACTTGATCACTCATAAGGATCTTTGAGCATCCAAATCTAGTTATGATATCATCAAATATGAACCGCGCAGATGTAGTTTCACTACAGTCTTTAACTTCTCTTGCTTCTACCCATCTGGTCAAATACTCTGTAGCAGTGATGATATATCAAGCTCCTGTGTGCTTTCATGGTGGGTTGATAGGTTCCACAAAGTCAATAGCCCATTTCTCAAATTCATGTAAAGTTAACTGAGGTGCTAAAGGCATATCATCCCTTCTAGAAGGCTTCCCTACTCTTTGACATACATCGCAGGATCTGTAGTATTCCTTAGCATCCTTATGTAAAGTGGGCCACTAGCGGCTAGCTCTGAGAACCTTATGTGTTGTTTCTTTCCCTGCATAATGTCCTCATGTGATGCTTTCATGTGCTTCTGCAAGAATCAATGTTCTTTTTGACTCCATAACACATCTTCTTAAGATCTCGTCTGGTCCCATATTATATAAATGTCCAACTATAAGTTGAAAATCTGTAGTGCGGACTACCAACTATTTCTTTTGAATAACTATATACTTGCGAGGTGCCATTCCTGTGGACAAGAACTAAACTATCTCAGCGAAGTGATCAACAACTTTCCTGATGGCCAAAAACTGTGCATCTGGTAGTGTATCATCCAAACTAGTAGGTTCCACTCCATGTTCTAAATTGGATAAGTGGTCAGGTCCCTTATTCATTCTCCCTGGTTTGATCACAATATCAAATTCATACTCCTGGAATAATAATAGCCATCTGCATATTCTTCCCCCCAACACTGGCTTGTTGACTAAGTACTTCAATGCATAATGATCAGTAAACATATTAAAATGTCCTCCCAACAAGTAGTGTCTAAACTTCTACAGTGCATATACCATAGCTAAGCCTTCTTTTTCACTAGTAGTATAATTCATTTCAGATGTAGAAAGCTTCCTGCTAGCAAAGGCTATAGGGTGGTGAATATCTCTTGTACATGGTTGTGCTAAAACTTCTCCTAATGCAATGGATGAAGCATCAATATGAACATGTAATTCCTTACTCCAATCTGGAAAAACCAAAATAGGCACAGTGACCATTTTCTTCTTTAATGTCTTGAAGCTCTGTTGGCATTCCTCTGTCCATTGAAACTTACTATCCTTCTTTAATAGCTTCTTTAGCCACTTCGACCCTTCCTTGGTTTGTGTGCCTTCCATGCACTTCATACTTTGTCTTTATTCTTCCTTAATCTTCACTTTCTTCCTTAATACATGACCAAGTCCAACACGCCCCCAAGGCATGGTTTCATAAATTGGACCCCTAAATCCAAATGGTGCATTTCTTCTTACTAAGCAAAACCCTAGTTCTCAAAATCGATGAAAAACAAAACTTCTGAGGGATTGGACATGGGAGTGAGGGGTGATATAGTTGAAATCCTATGCCAGAAATCCAAAGGAGATGAGGGTTCCTCAATCCAAGTCTCGATATTCATTATATGCCCAATTGCAAGTCGCATCCCAAACCATTTCGAGGACTCTTGGCCAATTCCTCCTCAGGGCATAAAAACCTAACAGAGCAACATTTTTGAATTCTATGAGATGTTGCAAGATTTTTTAGACGTTAACTAGGTGACTACATTTTCCATCCGCTCCCGAGGCACGATTTCATAAATTGGACCCCTTAATCCAAATGTTGGATTGCTTCAAACTGAGACAAACACTAGTTCTCGAAATCAATGAGTAAAGAAACTTATGAGGCATGGCACCCAGGAGTGAGGGGTTCTCTAGTTGAAATCCTATCCCAGTAATCCATCGAAGTCGACGGTTCCTCAATCTGAGTCTCGGTTTTCATTTTATTCCCAGTTGCAAGTGGCATCCCAAACCATTTCGAGGACTCTTGGCCAATTCCTTCTCATGTCATAAAACCCTAACAGAGAAACATTTTTGAGTTCTGTGAGATGTTGCAAGCTTGTTTAGGCATGGAATAGGTGACCACATTATTGATCTGCTCACGAGGGATGGTTTCATAAATTGGACCCCTTAATCCAAATGTTTCATTTCTTCAAACTGAGCCAAACACTAATTCTTGAAATCAATGAGTAAAGCAACTTTTGAGGCATGGCACTCGAGAGTTAGGGGTGCTCTAGCTGAAATCCTATCCTAGTAATCCATCAAAGTTGAGGATTCCTCAATTTAAGTCTCGGTTTTATTTTTATTCCCAGTTGCAAGTGGAATTCCAAACCATTTCAGGGACTCTTGGCAAATTCCTCCTCAGGGCATAAAAACCTAACGGAGCAGCATTTTTGAGTTCCGTGAGATGTTGCAAGCTTGTTTAGGCATGGACTATGTCACCACATTTTCCATCTACTCATGAGGCATGGTTTCATAAATTGGACCCCTAAATCCAAATGTTGCATTGCTTCTTACTGAGCAAAATCCTAGTTCTCAAAATTGATGAAAAACAAAACTTACGAGGGATTGGACCGAAGAGTGAGGGGTGCTCTGGCTGAAATCCTATGCCAAGAATCCAACAGAGACAATGGTTCCTCAATATGAGTCTCGGTTTTCGTTATATACTGAGTTGCAAGTCACATCCCAAACCATTTTAGGGACTCTTGGCCAATTCCTCCTCAGGGCATAAAAACCTAACGGAGCAACATTTTTGAGTTCTGTGAGATTTTGCAAGTTGATTTAGGCATGGCCTAGGTGACCACATTATCGATCCACTCACAAGGGATTGTTTCATAAATTGGACCCCTTAATCCAAATGATGCATTGCTTCAAACTGAGCCAAACACTAACTCTTGAAATCAATGAGTAAAGAAACTTTTGAGGCATGGAACCCAAGACTGAGGGGTTCTCTAGCTGAAATCCTATCCCAGTAATCCATAGAAGTTGATGGTTCCTTGATTCGACTCTCAATTTTTGTTTTATGCCCAGTTGCAAGTGGCATCCCAAACCATTTTGAGGATTCTTGGCCAATTCTTCGCCATTGCATAAAATCCTAACGAAGCAGCAGTTTTGAGTTCCATGAGATGTTGCATGCTTGTTTAGGCATGGAATAGGTGACCACATTATCCATCCTCTCTCGAGGCATGGTTTCTATTAGCACTTGGTAAATTTCCTAGAGGTTGACAACAAAATAAATCTACAAAGGTAACTTTATCCAACCACTTTTGAAGCTAGAATCTAGCCCTTCCAACTTCAGAGAGGGATCTCTCTTTATGATTTAGCTATGTTTCCAATTTTAAATATTAGGCTAGGTAAATAAATAGGTCGATTTTGTTGTCAAAGTATTTTTTCGAATTGGTTGAGACAGTCTACACATCCATTAGGCTATGGGTTCTGTGTCTTAAGTAAAATATGAAATACAAACCATAAATGCAAAGGGAAAACTTTCACAGGGCGAGATAATATAATCACTGGGTTCTTTAGTAGCTTAAAAGATGGATAGTAGAAAAGATGAGAAAGATAATTTCAACAAAGAAGCAGTTAAGAATTTCTTTATTGAAAACACCAGAAGATAAAACACTAAAATATTTCGAGTCAGACACAGGGTATACAAGATAAATCCTGCAACCTTCGTTACTCTTAAAGATTAGTTTCAGAAAACAATATGATAACAAAGCGAGAATAACATTCAACTTAGAGAGAAAAACATCACCAGTGAAAACACGCAAGAATCCTGTAAAAGTGCCTCCTTTTTATTAATGGAAGATATCTTCAAAAGTATTACAGTCTGATAGAGTTAGGGTGTGAAGATCAACAACCCTCAATACTTCGAAAGGTGAAGTATTTATAACTCAAATTACAAACGTTCCTGTCATAAATGACCAGGACATGCCAAATCTATTTTTAGCCTAACTAATTTAACAAATTTCCTAAATCTAGGAACTGCTTGATGACATGGTGTAACTGCACGCTGATTTCTGGGTGGGCTGTTGATGAAGCCTCTGCACGACTTCATCTGACTAGACAGCTGACTGGACCTGGACAACTCATCTACTAATCGATCGGATCGCCGAGTTCCTCCCATCTAAGATGACTGAGCACGTTGACTTTGAGCAGCCTTTGATACACTTCGTCCATCTCTATGTACTTGGTGAATGTAGGCTTTGTGAGAAAAATGTATCGAATCTCGTGTTGGATGTTGATTTCCCACTGAAGGGCATCTAGAAATGCCTTGTCGGTGATGCTCCCTTGAATCCCTGCAAACTTTGAACTGTCCTTAGACACATCAGCCAATCTCTTCTTGTAATCTGGGAGTGTCATCATTTTATCATTAATTACCTTCAGACCAGGTAGACCTTTCTTCTGGAGAGCCTCAATCTTACTGAAGAATCTTTGTACCCCTAGGTCCATGGCCTGAACCTTTTCTTCTAGCTGAAGCATTAATCCTCTCTTGGTCAAAACTCTTTTGACCTCAAGGATGGTCTATGTTCTATCTTCAATCTTTATCTCTTCTAGCTCTTCCCTGGTCTTAGAATTGAGGAACTTGATGATCTCATTTGCCTGTGTTGGCATGTCTCCCAATTCTACTCTAATCTTCTCAATGGCTTGTTTTCTCCTCTGGACCAATTCATTCTGCTCAAACATGATCTGGATCATGGGCCATATCTCGTTCATGGACTTAGTGATGTCTGTCCATACACTCTCTTTCACCTCGGCCAATGTCTTTCCTGCCGCTGTTTTCTTCCGGAGTTGTTGTAACTCCTGCTTGAGCTGCTCTGTCACCTGCTTTTCCTTGGAGAGGCTAGTCTGGAAGGAAGATTTGAGTTCCTGAAGGTTCTCAATCTACTTTTTAAGCCTGATGATCTATGTTTCCTGCAGGTTCATCTTTTCCATGGACTTAGCCAGGTCAATTGTCTTCTCCTGGGATGTCAATGGAGTTGCGGATGGGATTTCTGTCACTGACACTGTGCTCACTCCTAAAATTGGAATAGCATTCAATGGAATGACTTCCATTGGCTTCAGTTGCTCTTTTTCTTTTAATAGTTTCTCCATCTCAGCTTCCATTTCTTTGAGCTGTGCATTCTGCTCCATGAGCAGCTTGAGCATTTCATCCTTCTCTCCTTATTTCTTTTCTATCTCCTTCACCTGCGAATCCTCTGTGGGCGGGAGCTTCAGTTGTTTCCTCAAGGATGCTATATCAACATTCTTCTTCTTTATCATTTCCTCAGCTGCTTTCATGTTGGAAGGATCGTAACCGATCTTGATGTTAGGATATTTAGACACTTAGGATTTAGTTAAGATCTCCTTGGTCTAATATGTCGTTAGGTAAAAGTGTGTTTCTTTAGTATGCATTTGTAGTTAGGCAATCTGACGGTCACAATATGTTCCCGACATAGAGTGATCTGACGGTTCATACTCTCCTCGATCTTAACGGCCATTGATCCATGGCTTAACACCTGATTGGTCCATGATCTCTATTTAAAGAGCATGGAGGGTCATTTGTCGATGATCGATTGTGAGAAACTCTCTTGTAAAATCTCTCTGTAATCTTTTTCTTTGCATTAATAAACTGCTCCAAGTGGTCGCGTTGGCTAGGGCCGTGGATGTTTCCCCATAGGGGTTTTACCTTGTGAAAACATCGGTGTGTTGATCTTTGATTTGGTTATGTGAGTGGTTACTGAAGGTGTTCGTCCTCTGTTGTAATACCTGTGTTGTTGAACATGGTATCAGATCCTGTTTGAAGACCCGCTCCTGTTGTAGATCGAGATCGTGAAGCCGAGTTGCCTCATCTCCATTTTTTGGCATTTCTGTACATTTTTGGGCTGAAAGGAATGTTCCATTGCGTCCGGAGCATGCTTTTCATTCAGGAACACTTTTCATTTCACTCGAAAAGGTTTCCGTTTGCCCAAGATACGGCCATTACAGTCAGAATCCAGAGGTATAAAGTCTGAATACGCATTTTTAAATTTTTGCAAAGTTTTGATTTTATTTCGGTTTGTATTTTTTTTCCGGGCTGCTACTCTTTTAGATATGCATATGCTCTTTTCCCCGTGCCTTGTGTGATCTCGGAAAATCAGAAACAGATAGGAAAAGGTGCATCTTCCGGGTAAGCTAACCGAGATCTAACCCTTGTTGTCATCGAGAAGCGAAAATTTTTTCTTGTGTGAAAAGAGTTTTTTTGGAGCATGCTCTCCAAGGCCGTCT
>ML834547.1:27614-49652 GCA_009831015.1 Picea engelmannii | reverse complement strand
AAACACATGTCGCAAGTAAGAAAAACTAGTTCCAGTAGTGGAACATACCTATTCTCAATGCAAGGAGGTGCATGCAGGAGATGGACATTCGGGGGAATGTTCCCTCCTGGGTATAGGGTGTCAAGTTGTGAAGGATATAAATAAGTCTCTGCTTGGTTGAGGATGCAAAAGTGTTGAGGAAAACGATTTATAAAGGAAAGCAAGAACCGACAATGGGCTAAATACTGCAAGCAAGGGCATGAGATGCAATCACAACTTAACACCAAAAAATGTCTTTTTTTGTAATCTTAGTCTACTTGGTTTGAAAAAGGGATAAACTTGTACCAAATAGACATCCTTTCAAATCCAATTTATGAGTGTGAAAGAGACAAGTTCACTCGACAATCTTTTCGCTTTTTGAAAATGAGTTGGAAAAGAGCTTAAATCAAACTTGCTTGGGAGTCCTCTAGGTATAGGTCAACATGTTTATGTGGGAGAAATGAGGTTCAACATAAATTCATGTATTAGCTATAAGGGACTCCCAGTCCTACGGAAAAAATCTCTGCATGGGCGCCGAATGAAGCAGAGGATCTAACTAGGGTACCCATGTTTGGTAAGTCTCTACCATTTGATAACGACACATCTAGTAGCAGATATAAATTTTCATGTCGCCAAAAAATGGGCTTGTACCTAAGGCATATAAGTGACAGATATAGGATGATGCAAGTGTGCATGATGGAATGGATACCTATCCTATATGTTGGGTAGAGAAAATACATGTCCGAAGTTACAAATGGTCGACATAACGCTGAAAAATACAAGAATCCCTAGACAAAACTACAAAAACCAACTCAATCCACTGTTGTATTAGTCCATTAGGAGAAAATATTATCCGAAACTATGCAAAGTGGGTAATTTTTTTCTATAAATAGTAAAAAACACCAAATTTACTATATCATTTTACTTTTTTACCCAAATAATGGATTTTGGACCAAATTACCCTTGATCTTCAACTAGTGATTGTGGGAACTATGAGTGACGAAATCAACGACCGTCTGGACTAGGAAATTCCTCTTCCCCTCCTCTTTATTATTAGTGGATTACATTTTTTATTTAGGTATCAATTTTTAAGTTATTTAGGGTGCAAATTAGAGGTTTAGGTGTATGTGGGCTACCATTCATTGGGTTGCATATACGCATGATTATACGTGGCTATCTAAAAGGAAAAAAGACTATACTCAACCCTATACATGACTGTAAACGCTGTAGCCCCCGTATATGTCCATAAACAATGTTTTTTAGTAAATTCTAACTCAAAGAATGTTTTTTCTGTTGCAGGATGGTGCTAGAGTGGAGGGAAAGGGAACATGAGGAGGTAGATGCTGTTGTGGAAAGAGATCTGGGGGCCCAAATGGCCTTGAAAATATGCAGGTTGTATAAGTTTTGGGCTCTCAAAGGGATGCGAGCCCAAGTGAGATTGCTATAGTTGCTCATGGATTAATGGGATCCAGACAATGAGAGCTTAAACCTTGATGGGAAACCATTAAGGATTGAAGTCAAGGATATTTTTTTCTTAACGGGGTTGTTGTGTCGGGGTGAGGTGGTCAACCTCAAATCTCGGGGAGCTGGGAGCGGTATGAAGATAGAAGAATACATAGACGCTCATTGCATTGTAGGGACTGGGAAGGTCGAGAGTCAACTCCCCATTCGAGCGATAAACAATCTAAGCCTCAACATTGTTTTCCTCATTTTGACACAGATCACATGATCGACCTCATTGCACCAGGCATTGAGGCTGCTTATGTTCTACTCTGTAGAGTGCTTGAGACCCACGGTGTATGACTGGTGCACCTCACTATTGGCTAACATGAAGAGTGAGTTGACAGAATGCAAATAGGGTGGTAAGAGGAAATTTAGGTTCACTTCCATCTTGTGTATATTTTTCTTTGAGCGGGTCCCAGGTTTAGGACCTAGAGTTGAGATCCTTTTGTGAGGACGTCACGATCCAACCATGACACGGTGGACTGAAGTGATAAGACAATAGGGGGGAGGTAGGGTGCCCACACCCTAAAACACTGATTTATTTTACTGGTGGAGATGACAGGTCATTTCTTTGGATGACTAACCCTATGCAAGGATCGACTTCAGAGGGGACCCCGACATGCCATTAGCACCAGGGACCACCTACGGGGACATAGGTATGTCAATTTTTTTTAAATATTTCATTTTTTTTAAAATTTTTGTATAGGAAAACAAAAATATTTTTGGATGATGTTTAAGTAATAATTAGACACGTATGTGACATAGACACAGGTCCACAAAGATCGGATGGGCTTCCGTGACATTGTCGGGGGCACCGAGGAGATGAGGTGATGGGAGGAGAAGCAAAGAGAGTCCTTCAAAACGTGCAGGGAAACCTGTCTCGTTTGACACAAAGGATTCTAATGGTTCAGGTGGAGGATATGTCAGAGACTATGCAGTAACAGGTGGTAGGCGTGCCCATAGCTTGGATACGACTCTTTCAACGTCTCACAAATGATGTACTTTTCTATCATGACACAAATCTGGTGCCACAGACATATATGTCATGACTTTTGTATTATCAGGTGTATATGTGTATTAAGGGTGTTAGCCCCAATTTTTTACTATAAACATCATAATTGTTGAAATATATATAAAAAAAAGGTTCTTCGTCTTTACTTATGTTACAATGTGTACATTGATGAGAATGTTTTCTTTGCTTTAGTTATGTGACAAATTCCAATCTAAAACGAAATTAGGATATGCATCAGATACATAATTAGAACTCCTAGGTATGTGATGATAAGAAATAAAATCAAACTATTGTTCTAAAAGACGTACCCGTAATAATTGTCAGAGTAACGTAGGGTCATGCACATGGTAAATTTTGTTCAATTGACATACTACTAACTGGGAATCCAGGTGAACCTCCAAATAGCGAATACCATGTGAAATGGCATCGCGCAAAATTTCTATAAGGACGCTATATTCAACCACATTATTCATGGATGGCCCTAGGAATACACCACCTGAAGACAACAGTAGACCCTCAGGTGAGTAAACAACCCAAGCGGCAGAAGCCAAGTTCTGTGTATGATGAATGGCTCTGTCTGCAAATTCTAAGTAGATCGAATACTCTATTGACATCTACCAACCAAGGGAAAACTTGATAAGCAAGATGAAGACAAAAAATAAAGGGAATATATATACACTAAATTACATTAGTATACAAAGAGTTACGCCCAAGCTTGGGGCTCAAGCACAATATATTTTCAAGTAGATCCCATTCCTGGGCTCAACCAACATGTTCCCTTCATAATCTTCTAATTCATAGACTCCTTTTTCTAAGATACGTCGCATGATATAGGGACCGCGCCACATGGGTTTGAACTTTCCTGCCCCCAGTGGTTCTTTGTCTTGATCATATAAAAGGACCAAGTGACCCTCAACGTACAATCGAGGATAGAAAAAATTATCGTATTGGACCTTGACAGGTCTTTTATTCACTTTGATAGTCGTAGAGGTGTATCAATGCTGCTCGTCAAGGATCTCTAGGTGCATGAGGTGTCGTTCGAGATCAGAAGTGTCAGGTAGGAGCGCAACTGCCAATCTAAGAGAAGGGATTTTTCATTCAATAGGTAATATCGAATCCACATCGTGTACTAACTGGAAAGGAGAAAAACTGGTGGCAGTCTTGACTGAGGTTTGGTATGCCCAAAGTGCGGGATATATCATGATATGCCAATTAGATTTTCCCCAGATGACAATTTTCTGCAAAATGGTCTTGAGAGGCTTGTTTACAGCATCTACCTATCCATTTTCCTGGGGGTAGTAAGGGGAAGAATGACCATGCTTAAAACCCATCTTGGATGCTATCTCTTCCATCATTTCATTCTAAAAGTGACTACCATGATCAGTGAAAATCTCACTTAGGATTCAGAACCTAGTGATAATTTGATTTAATGCGAAGAAGGAGACTATCTTCCTATGGTATTTAACTATAGGAATGGCATCGACCCACTTAGTAAAGTAGTTTAAGACCATGATAATGAGCTGATTCCCCCCAACCGAAGTTGGGTTGCAATCCATAAAGTCCACCCCCCACTTGGTGAAGGGACCAACGATAATGACTGGATCGAGAGGGGCTAGATGCGAGCGCATTTTCCAAGTGAACACCTGGAAGGTGTGACACTTCTTAACTGCTTCAATGCAATCTTTAAATATAGACAACCAAAAATAATCGGCTCACAAAATTTTCTGGGTTGTCACAAGCCCTGATAGATGACCACCACAAGCCCCATTGTGGCAATCGTTTAGAACTTAATCAAATTCTTTGTGAGTTAAACAACGATGCAATATATTGTCTATTCCTCGATGATACAGAGTGTCACCAATGATAAAGTAATTCTTAGCTTGATATCATATACGTTGTCAGTCATCTCACGAGAGATGATGAGGGAACTTCAAAGTTTGAATATAGAGAACAATGTCTCCATACCAGGGGTTAGACGATGAGACAAGGAAAATGTGTTCATCTGAAAAAGAATCATCATGAATAACATCCTCGTCCAATTGTGGGAAGTCAGATATTAACTCTACAAAGAATAGTGATTTCTTGGATTTCACAGAAGCGAAATCGAGATCGAATTCTTGTAAAATGACAATCCATCTATTGTATTTCCCCCCTATGATATGTCTGGTAAGGATGTATTGAAATGGATTGACATCGAAAATGACAGTAGTTTTTCAAAGAAATATATAATGGTGTAATCATTGGACTGCGTGAACGGTAGCCAAAGCTAGATTTTCAACGTGAGAATATCTGAGCTTAGGACCGACTAGGTTTCGGCTAAGATAGTAAATGAACCAATACCATACTAATCATCTCTTTGAACGCAGTGACATAAAGTAAGTAATCTCTACTGTAGTCATGATACTTCAACAGAGGAATTGATACCAAGGATTTCTTCAAAGCATCGAAGGACTCATGGGATCTCTCATCCCAGATAAAGGGAGTGTTCTTCTTCAAAAGATGCATGAAACCCTTAGTAATATTGGCATAGTTTAATATAAACCGACGTAAAAATTTATCTTTCCCCTGTAAACCTTGAAGTTGTTGAATAATGCGTGGGGCAAGAAATCAAAGTATTGCCTCAACCTTTAACGAATCTACCATGAACCCAGTCTCAGAGACTAAAAATCCTAGAAGACATCCAGACCTAACACAAAATATGCGTTTATGTGGGTTCAACTAGATGTGATAATGACAACATCTTTCAAAAACTAGCCGAAGGTGCTTAGGGTGATAAGCTTCTACTATATTCTTAATATCATGGAATGCGAAGGTCATAGCACATTGGAAGCTTGCTCCAACATTTTTAAGGCTGAAAGGCATCTTCCAGTATGCGAAAGTACCCCAAGGGCAAATAAATGTCATCTTATGTTGATCCCTGGGTTTAATTGAATTTGGTTATACCCTAAAAATCCATCCATGAAAGAAAAATCTTTGCTTCCCACACACTAGTCGAGGAATCTGATTGATGAATGATGTCAGGAAGTTTTCCTTAGGATAAGATTTGTTTAGGTCATGAAAATCCATGCATACATAGATGGTTCCTTGCTTCTTATTCATAGGAACAAGATTGGATACCCATTCAATGAAGGGAACTGGGTATATGAAGCCAACATTAAACAATTTCTCTACCTCTGCCTTAATAGTAGGGGCCTTCCGGGGATTGACAACTCTAAGATGTTTTCAAACAGGTTGAACATCCAGGCAAGTTTTAATATCATTCTCGACAATTTGAGGGTCGATTCCTGGCATCTCTTCATATGACTAAGTGAATACATCTCTTGATTCCTTGAAGAGTTCGTTATAGATCATGATTTCTTCTGGTGAAACATCCACACCAATGTGTACATTTTCAATATTGCTAGGGGTATGAGAGATATCGATTGTGATGGTAGATGATATAATCGCCATATTTCACTTGGCATAAATGTCATGCATATCCAATAGAACTATGGCATGCATGACTATCTCGCTCAGAGTAGATCTAAAGTCATCTTTTTCAATTCTAGAAAGATCTGGGAGAAAATAAGAGAGATGATGCATATCATCCAAAGGTTTTTCAGAACCATTCACGGCCTCGATGATATATTCATCTAAGGGAAAAATATCATTGAGGAAGTCATGTGAACAAGACAACAAAGTGGCCCACACGGGCGAGGTAATAGGATCGGGATCGACAGAAGAGTTAAGAACAATTTGATATGCTATCTCTACTACCGATAGTGGCATGGCCATTCTAGCATGCGAAAAAAATTCACAAGACACATTCGAGGAAGGTAGGGTACAAGGATCGTTAAAATAGGAAGTGCGAAAAGGAACGAACCTCTCTGACAAAACAGGCCTACTGGACATGGCATAAATATGGTGAATCGGTGCCATGAAGTCAAAGGTACCCATAAGGGATGAATATATTCTGACACCGATATTCTCAGCTGTTGGCTAAGAATTGTTGACCATGGGGATTGACGGTCCAACACATGCACTGGGGCTAGCATACAAAAAGGACAACTGATCGATCATCACGATCTTCCCATCATGAGGATAACAAAGAGTACAGAAGACGAACGATACAATGGAAATCATAGCGTAAGTCCAATTGCATCCTAGTAACAAGTTATAATCAAGGGGCACTATTATCAGACTAACCGGTAAGTGTGGACACAAATAGATCTCCCTAGTTTCACCTCGAAACTAGAACAATACAAGACAAAATATAAAACTTTCCCTAAGTTTTAATTATCAAGCATACTAACTAACAAGAGATAAATGGCATACCTTTTAAAAGTCATTTGTCCTTGCTAGTGTCATCCTCGCTCCATTCCAAGGCTTATGGGAAGCTGAACTTGTAAAAAGACACAAGCCAACGAAGTGAAATCAACAACGTATACTCAACAAAACCTATGTATGTGATCAAGGAGTCATACAATAAAATAAGAGCAATTTTATGGGAAAGAAATATATCACTGTATTAAAGATATGGAAAGGAGAATACAACCAATTCCTTGATGTTGTAAGGTCCCTTCCAATAGTTCCTTGCTTCCCATACACTTCTTCTCCATGGATTCTGAGATTAACAATCTATCTTGACAAAGCAAATCTCAAAGCCAACATACAAGCTCCAAAACTCAAGAACTTTCCAACTCTATCCAACTAACTTTCCCCATGAGAAATATTATCATTTTATAAGTTGAAAAGGATAGGGTGAGGAGGTTAGGATGATCCCAAGAGATCAGGGATGCGACTTAGATCCAAACCAATCAAATCCCACCTCACCCTCGAAGCTTCTATTCTATAACTTTCAAGAAATTCCTCTTTTTCCTTCGTACGAAAATCATCACACCCTTAACACTAAGAAAACTGTGACGATGTCGCAGGCCACTGTGGTGAAACATGTGACAATCCTGTATCATCACATCCTTAACACTAAGAAATGTGAGACAATCCCTTTTTATAAGGTTTTTGACAAAGGAAAAGTATAATTTCATCTCTCTGGAAAAATTATCTTCATTCTTCTTCAAGGATTAAAGCAATCGATCCTTCTAAATACAAAGGATAGGTTTACATCATTAACGGTCATAAGGGTGACAAAAATAATGTGTAACAATGAGCCCCCCAAAGTATGAAGTTAGAACAAAGTGATAGCTGAAATACTTTGTCGAGTGTGTGTCGGGAACAAGGAACACATCGGTCTAAAACTTGCCAACAAACAAGGAAATACAGTACAATAATATATCATCACTGTGGTAGGCATTCCCATACTCAGAATACAAATGTCTCAAAGCATAAATGCTGAAACGAAAAGATCCATGTCAAGTAAGACAAGTCATGGCCACCAAACATACACTGTGGATCCATGCCAATATGACTCAAATCTGATCATAGCCACCAAAAATACACTATGGATCTATGTGTTAAAGACTCAAATTTGAACATAGCCATGAGACATACACTGTGGATCTATGCAACAATAGAATCCGAATATACTCCAACGCAACCTGAATCTGCCAAAAATATTTAGGGTCTTCATCTCCACCACTCTATAGTATGAATCTAACCATGCGAATACATGTGTTGAAGTCGAACATGTTAGAAACCACTTGATTACCGATCATTAATGAATATCGTTAACAAGTGCGAGGGAAATCACCATTAATGTCAATGAATCCCAAGGTACACTAGTACAATCCAACGAATGTGAATTAATGAGTTGAAGTCGAACACTCGACAAAATCTTCTGATCAGGGGTCAATGATGAAAACCCATTGTCGAAAGTGAGGAAACTTGCCATTGAGGCATGGAAGTTCCAAGGTACCAATTAGTTTCTAAGTCTAATTCTTGGATAATGAGTTGGATTCGAAAGGAAAGGACTTGTTATGGGAGGGCCTTAATGTATCCTCCATCAATGACATGAAACAATAAAAAATATTTGAAGATCAGATTAACAAGTGATTCATGATTGACACAGGGATGGCCGACGCAATAGAAGACTTAAGGAATGTAGAAATGGCCGATGCAATAGAAGGATTTTTATGTTGAACTTCTCTTTGAACATATTTATTACATGACAATTTTCTTGGCGACATTGACTCAACAACAAGGATCACAGACCAAAATGTAATCTTATAAAGGAGTATGATCAAGAGACAAGCAGATTTTACGACCTAGACACAAAGCGATTGAAAGGGTGTTATGTTCAAAAGCGAATCTTCCATAGAATACAGGTTTAGATACATTTCTTTCCCAATTTCCCCCCACCATTTATGGCGAGTACCTCTTTATTTTTACACAAGCTTGAGGAGGATAACATAGGATTGAACTGTAATCTCATCCTTTGGATTAGTCCCTCGGAGTATGTTTAATGAACCCTAGGAAGGAGTGATTTGGTCCCATATGGGCCTTTCGATGTTTGTTTTACGAGTCCAAAGAAAGTAAACTCAGGGGTTTTTCATGTTTAGAGAGTCTAAAAAACACTTAAAGGAAACTCCATAATGTCCTTTTTTGTAAAGTAGTCTAATGAGACCGAAAAAGAGATAAACAACCGCTCATCAGACATTTTATTCAAATATTTTAACGAGTGTGAAAAGAACAAGATCGCTCGGTAATATTTTCATGTTTAGAGAGTCTGAAAAGAGCTTAAAGGGAACTCTAGGGGGTTCCTTTTTCATATAACCTTTACGAGTCTGAAAAAATAATAAAAGTTTACTCGATCACATTCTCTTGTATTTACGAGCACGAGAAAAAACAAAGAATAAGCTCAGGATTGTTTTCATTTTTATGCAAGCTTAAAACAAAACAAAACTATGCTTGGGATAGATTTTATTTTTACACAAGCTTAAAAACTAAACAAAACTATGCTTGGACCTGGTTTCATTTTTACACAAGCATGAACCCTAGTGACTTAACTTCAGCATGAAGTCTAGAGGATGAAAGCATTGCGCCCCCAAGATCCGGTTTGTCCAATGACACATGAGGATGAAAAGAAGCTTCAAATACTATATGTAACGAAGTACTTGACTCAATCGAAGAGGGGGAAAATTTGTTTCATTTTTTAACAATATTTACACAAGAATAAGAACTATGCTCGAGAATCCAGGTTCAATCCCTAGACCTCTGTTTCATTTTTTAATGAGCTTGACACAGAAACAAGAACTATCCTCATAATCTTTGTTTCATTTTTTAACGAGGTTGCTACAGAGATGAAAAACTATCCTCATAGTTGGTTTCATTTTTTAATGAGCTTGACATTAGAAAACCATGCTCAAGGCTGGTTTCATTTATTAATGAGCTTGAAATTAGAAAACCATGCTCAAAGATGGTTTCATTTTTTAATGAGCTTGAAATCAGAAAACCATGCTCAATGTTGTTTTCATTTTTTAATGAGCTTGAAATCAGAAAACCATGCTCATCAGCTCTCTTCTTGATCATGGATTCCAAGAGGACAATGCTCTGGAAGGACACCATGTCAAGGGACAAAAATCAGTCATGGCTGCCAAGAGATCATCACTCGATGGAAGAAACACACTCTGGAAGGAACACATGTTGAGGACCGCGATAGGGGTAAGGATGTCAGGCTCCAATAGACCTACCGAAGAGATCACCATGTCAACTACTGGATCCAAGTCATAAGGGAGTGAGCTTATAGTGAGAGGTTCATTTGTATTGATAGCTGAAGGCATGGGAGACAACACCACATAATTGACCTATGGCGGGGGTGATTCCGTCTGGATATAAGAACCGTTAAGGGAGGTCATTGAGTTGATGGTCAAGTTAGGACCAACAAATGAAAGTTGATCAATAACCACAATTCTTCCATCATGGGGGAAAGATATCACATGAAAAAGAGTGGACATGATAACTTTCATGGCATAGACATAATATCTCCCAAGGAGTAAATCGAAATCCAAGGGGCCTTATACCACCATAACATCAATAAAGACAATTTTCCCTCCCAAAGTTACAGGAAACTAAGGAAGGACTCCTAAAGGGTCATTGGTTCTTCTATTAAAAGATAACAGATTCTGCGTAACCGACACAAGCTTAGGACAACCCAAATATTTCCAAGCAATGGAGGATAAAATACTAATAGATCCACCTTCATCTATCAACATCTGAGGAACGTCCCCACCACAAACATGTATGGTAATCTTGAAAGGAATGTGAGAGGGAAGACAAGGTCCATTTAGCGCACCCCAATAAAAAAATATGACCTCATTACTTGGAGGGGTTTCCATAGGAGAAGGAGGAATTCCCCCTAGCACGGTAGAATTTGTGTCAACGAGAAAAATGTGGAAAATATAGGGTTTACTCTCTAACATAAGAGTAGGAACGACCAATTACGAGATCATATCAACCACTTGAGTTTCTTTCTCCAAGGGGAGAATGGGGTCGATGGATGGAAACAAATCGACCGCTTAGGTTTCACTCTCTAACGGGAGAGTGGGATCGATCGAGGATGGGATCAGATCGACCACTTTGTCAACTGGTTCAACTAAGGATGTGACCATATTGACTACCTGATCAACCAGACTGACCAATGAAGGGACTAGATTGGTCATTCCATCAACTACAGGTGGGTTGAGAGTAAGCTTGCGATAAGCAGCTGGAAGTTGAGGTTGGGAAACAATCATGTATTCCATTAATTTCAAGGATTCATCCATATGAGGGAAACAATGATTTTGATGACTCCCTATGCATAAGATACATGGGAACTTGAATCTAATTTTCTTCTTCCCAACAATATCTTGACTAGTTGACGGCAAGTCATCAACATGTTGTTCATATGTTGATGACATGGGTTGGCGAGGGTGTGTAGACCATACTTCTATAACCTTGGATAGGCCAGGAAAATCCTTAAGAAGATGGCTACCTTTACAAATCAAGCAAGGGTACTTGGGCTTATGGGTTGTTTGGGTGATCTTGACATCATCAACACTCCCAACACGAGTAACAATAATGGGTTGTTTTCCAACATGTCTTGCAGTGGTTGGAAGCTTGGACCCTTGTTTATTTTTCTTCTTCTTCTTCTTCTTCTTCTTATCCACCGAGTTACTAGCTTCATATATTTCACTCAGCGAAGAAGATGAAGTGGAAGAAGACCTTGCAAGTGGAGAAGGTGAAGAAGATATTACTTGTAAAGAAGGTGAAGGATCAACATGAGGTTGATGTTCTTGGGGGGAAGTGCTTACAATTGAAGCACTAGCTACATTTAGTATTACTTGAGTGGAAAACAACCATATCGATAATCCAATTGTGAGACCTGGAAGGCGCAAAGTAGTGATGTAAGGAGGACCAACGTTTCCATAAGAAGGAAAAACAAAAGCTTCCCCTAGAAAAGGGGTTCCTTCATTGGTCATTCTGGGAACCAATGCCATTAAAAACAGCTCCAAACTAGAGTCTGTTAGGGAAAACAAACAACACATGCTAAAAATATAGGAAGCAAACAAGCAAACAAAACCTTCTTATAATGAATGCATTAGTTGGTGATGAAATCCAACATCATGGGAACAATTTAAGACGGGGTTGAGATAGAGCGGGTGGAAAAGTTACATTGACGACCTGCTTAATGGAAGTACACCCTAGTGCAAGATCCTAGACATAAACGTGGGTATACCCTCCAAGGAGCCCGAGTGAGTTTGGCCAATGCCGATTCCAGGTACCATGAAGACTTTCCCCTCCACAGTTACTTCGTGTAAAGACCCTAAAAAGATAGGCTACTAAGGTTACCAATTACGAAAATGACTGCTAGGGAAACAATCGACAGTCTGATCCACGTGCAAAGGTAGGGTATTTAAGCCAAAAATCAACTCGATAAGGTCCCCACATGATTTTCTTCTCAAGTGACCCCCAATAATACGCACAATCTCTACACTAAGACCAACAAAGCAGGGTGAGTAACTCTGTCGGTCCTAGTGAGACCTCATTATTGACCCTTGTGTGAGAAGGGCTTCCCAGGATAAAATTTAATAAGTGGATTTCACCGCTCCCCAACTCAAGATTCTATGTTTGTTTACAGCTTTGGAAAGTTATCTTTCACACCTATTCCAAAGCCATATAACTAATATAATGTAGGTTTGCTACCAGAAAATATAAAAATGTCTAATAAATTTTTATAAGTGCTTTATTTTAAGGTTGTTGTTTATTCAAGAGGAAAATAGTGTGGACTAAATGATGTTTTGACTGACTCTAAACAATGAAAAGAAATGAGAATGCAAATATTTCACTTCGATGAAAGCTATATTACGAGAAGGAGAAAATGTTTATCATTACCAGATGCACAATGTTCGAAATTTTTTAAACTCATCAATATCAAGATAATCAAGAAATGATCCAAAGAGACTATACACCAATACACGATTCTTGATCAATATTAAGATTTCAAGATAAAAAATGCCAAAAACCATGCAATTTTGCTACTTCAAATGAAACTATTCGCCCAATCTAATGAAAAGAAAGAAATTAAATAATTTTTGTTTCAAAGATAGATAAAAGCATATTAAAATATATCAAGTAGACTGTAATCATACCCAACAAATCACCCCAAAACCATATCTAATATCTGGGCAAGAAAAACCATCAAAAATCATTTTTTTTACAATCGTCGCAGGTTGTAGACTAACACAGTGTGACGATCCTTGATTGTTGTAGGCTAGAGAATAAATACAGTGCGATGACGTTGTACTATGTCAAAAGGTAGGGTGAATCGATCCTAGATCATCGCACTATCTCTCAAATTAGGGTGCGACGATCAAAGGAAAAGTGGAAAAAATAAAAAGCAAGATATTTTTTCCAGTGAAGTTTAACAGTCAGAGAGTCAAGATGGATCTCCTAGTGACTCAGAAAATAGAACCCAGGCAATCAAAGAAAGAAAGCAAGATAAACTAGGAAAAAATTTGTTCCCCAGTATGGTCTCCAATTTTTTTATCGGACTAATCGGTAAGTGAAAACACAAACAAGTCTCCCTAGTTTCACCTAGAAACTAGAACAAAACAAGACAAAATATAAAAGTTTCCCTAAGTTTTAATTATCAAGCATACTAACTAACATGAGATAAATGACATACCTTTTAAAGGTCATTTTTCCTCGCTAGTGTCATCCTCTCTCCATTCCAAGGCTTATGGGATGTTGGACCTGTAAAAAGACACAAGACAATGAAACAAAAGCACCAACGTATACTCAACAAAACCTATGTATGTGATCAAGGAGTCATACAATAAAATAAGACCAATTTTATGGGAAAGAAATATATCACTGTATTAAATATATGAAAAGAAGAATACAACCAATGCCTTGATTTTGTAAGGTCCCTTCCAACAGTTCCTTGCTTCCCACACACTTCTTCTCCACGGATTCTGAGATCAACAATCTATATTGACAAAGCAAAGCTCAAAGCCAATAGATCCCCATGATAACTCTTATCATTTTATAAGTTGAAAAGGATAGGGTAAGGAGGTTAGGGTGATCCCAAGAGATCAGGGATGCGACTAAGATCCAAACCGATCGGAGCCCACCTCACCCTTGAAGCTTCTATTCTAGAACTTTCGAGGAATTCCTCTTTTTCCTTCATACGAAAATCATCACACCCTTAACACTGAGAAAAATGCGACAACGTCACAGGGCACTATGGTGCAACCTGCGATGATCCTAGATCGTCGCACCCTTAACACTAATCAAGGTGCGACAATCCCTTTTTCTAAGGTTTTTGACAAAGGAAAAGTATAATTTCATCTCTCTGGAAAAGGTATCTTCATTCTTCTTCAAGGATTAAGGCAATTGATCTTTCTAAATACAAAGGATAGGTTTACATCATTAATGGTCATAGGGGTGATGAAAATAATGTGTAACAGGCACATAAACCACATCGACATCCACCTCTACTGTATTCCCACCTAACTGGACCAAAAAGGTAGGAAGAATACCCTGAGGGCAGAAGGAACGACCGTCAAAAGAAGTCAACATGGTTGGAGACTGAGAGAGATTCGGAGAGCCGAGGGATTTCCAAAAGACCAGGGACATCACACATGTTGCAGTGCCTTCATCAACAATAATACGCTTGATGGTATGCTTCGCGTAACCCACGTGGATTTGTAATGCCACATGGTAAGGAAAGTGAGGCTTCACATATATGTCATCAAGCTTGATAACTTTAGATCCATTGGCATCTAGAGATCCTAACATGGATAGCAAGGCATTCCTCTGTGAAGGACATGTCTAGAATACCTCTAGAGCCTACATCGCACAAGGCATTTGACCCAAGTCCTCAACAATAGAGTAATACTGGGTGGCTCTAGCATTAGGATTGTGGGTAGAGAACTTGAGTACTCCTTTTGGAATGCAAGGTGGTGGCTCTAGTTTTTCGATCTGTAGGGGCATCTCCAGAGGAGGAGGAGACTCTAGACCAGGTACATTTTGTGGAGAACTGTAATCATGAGATTGGGTGGCTACATTTACCTCAGATTTGACCATATTGATGCATAAATGGTCACGTATTATGCCAATGGGTTTTGAATCCCACTCACCACATTTCAAACATTTGAGGAGCTCGAGGCCATGTGCTGGTTATGTGGAAAAGGATTCTTCTGCATAATGGGTGGTAGAGATAAGAGCCTCGTAACTTCCACTAGTTTGGGGCATAAATGAGTAAGGTGATCATCTGTACAAAGTTTACAGAGAAACTTCACCTTATGCCTTTATTTCTTTCCCTCACCAACATTATTATTCATCTTCTCATTATTACCATTGCCCTTGGGTTTATTATTATTCTTGCCACCCTTACGATTATTATTATGTCCTTTATTCTTATTCCCGCCTGGTTGCTAGTTACCATTTGGGCCGGTCGATGATTGCACCAAATATACATCTGTTGAATGAGTGGGATTGGAAGACATAGATGAAGCTATCCCTCCTTTAGACTGATTTAAAGACAACTCTTTCAAATGGCATTTCACTGAGTCCACGGATTTCACATTGGTGGAGCCTACAATTCCATCGGCATGAGGCCCAAGATTTTGTCTAGGGTCATAGTTTGACCTCGATGTGTCAGGAATAATCTCGTATAACATCCCATACTGAGAATATATAAGATATAACTGTTGGGCTTTGAAAATCGCTTCTTCCTCAGATGTAACCCCAGATGTAGTAACAACCTTTGAAATAGGAGGCTGTAGAGATTTAAGGAACCACTCTAGTAGGAATTCCGGGGGTATGCAGGTCTTGATCAACCTCTTCCATCTATGCCACTCTTGGATGTGATCCAAGATATGAGTGGCTTTGTCCTGGCATAAGGTCAAAATTTTTTCTAGGCCAACATTGTAATGAACCAACAATTGGAAGTGGTTAAGGAAGACTAGAACCATATGACTAAAGGTCCCATATGCCCCCATAGGTAGCTCGATATACCATTTCCCGACAACCCCCGTGAGGGTGCGTTGAAACAATCTTCACTGAATGGAATCATCGTTAAGAGAATTCGAAGAGCACCATAGGTGAAAGGTGGTAACGTGATCACTAGGATCCTCGCCATTCTTTCCATCGAATTTTGGAATATCTGAAGGAAGCTTGGTGGGAACGGGGGGCCATGTAGGATCATGACACACATGGTCGTTAATCAACTTATACAAGTCTTGCATATTAAGCATGGCTATAAAATGGAGACAGGGTTGCAACATCTGGCCCCAAGCTCCCTGGAAAGATTGTGATTGGGAAATTGCAACCCATCTAGGGTTCTGGTAAGTACCATGGCCCTGTCCGAGATCGTAAGACCCTCCTCTAGGCTAATTCATAAAGGGTTGGTTGGGCATCATTCCAGTAGGAAAGTTCTAATGAGGGTTATAAAAAATTCCCCCAGCTGGAGTGGACCCAGGTTGTGGGTTTCCTAAGGTGTGAAATTGACCTTCTCCAGGTGTGAATCCAGAGGATAAAAGTGGATTCATCATGCCAAACATGTTGGTCAGAATCGACACTAAGGTGGTGAGTGTAAAGGACAAAACTTGAGCAGAAGCTTGTCCATGAGGTTGGTTACTCCATCGAGAAGCAACAAGATTAGACCCGAGATTAAAAGGAGGAAAGCCTCCCACATTAGGAGTCATTTGAGGGACATGAGTGCCACCAAACAAGAATGGAGTAAAAGGAGGAGTTGTGCCCCCAAGTCCAATGCTATCATTAGGGCTAGCCTCTAAGATGGAGTTTGAAAGTTTCAAAGTAAAATTTGGCATACTATAGGAAAAGGGAGTAGAGGATATAAGGATGGACTGAACATTATAGCCTGGTGAATGACCAAGCGACCCAAACAAGTTCGTGGAAATAGGTTGAGTATTCATTATAGGACGGAAAATGGTGATGATAGGTGCCCCCAACACTACAACCATTATGGTTGCAGGAGTCGAAGGGGTACCATTAACTATAGTAGATGTGGGAGTCGAAGGGCTCTAAGTATCTTGATGACTCAGTTCAGTACTTATCCTTGTAGAATCACAAGTCTGATAAGTGGAGGTGTATGTACCACATTGAATAAATCTACATATTTTAGAAGGCAAAGACTCAAAATGTGGTGGTAACTATAACAAGTGGTGAGACCAGTGGGGAAGTTGGTCTGGCTCCACGATGACTCAAGATTTAAGATATAAAAAACAAATCGTAAGGCCAACTAGTAATCAAAGAGCACACCAAAAATAATCAAACGACCAATATGCACACAAACATGATAAAGTGGCTGAAAGGGAGCTCTCTCTCTAAAGTAGGTATGCCTCGCCCAAGAGGGGCCTAAGAATCTGCTACTAAATATTGGAGGAAACATAATCAGTTATAAGGGCCCTCATGGGTTTAACAATCAGTCGGTCAGATCCCCCCGGAGAGGTAATCCTCCATAAAGGTTGTGTGTTTTCTGACCCTTATCTAACCCAGGGTACCTATAGAATAACCCCTGCAAGTAACCTATGTGGCACCTAAGTCAAGCAACTAAGAAACCATGGTATAAATGATGCACAGACAAATAATCGTAAGTCAGGTTCACCGTATGGGCAAGGTAGAAAAGCCAGAAACCTTGAAATCACCACCTCTCACAGAGGTAAGGGCACTAGCAAGATCCCCATATACGAATAGATCCCCAAAAATATATCTGACGCTAAGAAGGTATTGGGGGGATATCCCTTCAACCGACCTCATGCGACCTCGTTCTTAACTCCGGTGTAAGTGAAGCCTCCTGCTATTACTGATCATACAATGGATTTCTCCACTCCCTTAGTCAGACACATATGTTTATTTAATAGCCTTGGAGAAGTTTACTCTCAAAACCCTATTCCAAGGCTCTAAATCTTAACCTAGTTTGTGCACCCTCGAAAATAAAATCGTTACTAATCAATTTTAAATTATAGTGTTAATTTTAATGGCTTTGCTTACTCAAAAGGTGCGGTTGTGAAATTAGTGATGTTATGACTCAAGAAGTAAAATAAATGAATATGAATACAATGCAAAGTCCTAACTTCAATTTCCAATAAATGATATGCTTTTCAAAAATTCAATTTTCAATTCAATTATGCAATTCTAAATAAAATGCAATCTTTCTTTACATGCACTAAGATAAATGAAAAAGACTCAAGAGATCAAAATGCCAATCAATGTAAAATGCCTAATATTTTTTTATTTTCAATATAAGAGAATGAAAATGCAAGGAATGAACAACGACTTGATATAAAGACTCTACTGTGTATAGACAGAGACAACCCAAGTAGGATATCAAGGAGAAAAACACCCAGCCCAAGGTGCAAGGACAATCAAAGTGAAAATATGATGAGAAAGGAACTGCCCAAAAATTCAACCAAAGATAGGTTTCCTGTCATTCCACATACACTTAACAGTCACCACAGAGACCCAAGAAGACTCAACAATCATCAAAACCTACCCAGCAACCACCAAAACCAGCAATCACCAAAACCAACAATCAAGCAACAAAGGATGATGTACACGACCGTTCAAGGGAAAAGTGCATATGTACGCAGCTTGCAGAAGTAAAACACACGTATGTACGCGATTGTCAATAAAAAATCTACGTATATGTGTCAAAACACAATTAGGCTAAGGAGAAGGCTAAAAAACTTAGACTCAGAGTGAACATAGGCTGTCAAGAAATCCTACGACAAGAAGCTCAATATTAATGAGAGAAATCTAAGGAGAAAAACTCTCCAAACCCTAAAAAAGAAGATTCAATCCCTAGTATGGTCGCCAATTCTGTTATGAGGAAAATATCTCTATGGCTAAGGGTAAACACAACAGATGGAAATGATTGTAGAAATAAACTCTAATATCAAGTATGCTATATAAAAAATATGCTAAAAAGACAAGATAAGAGGCCTACCTTGTCCAGACGTTCGATAAATTCCACCATTGAGCACTTGACCCAAAGCAATATACTTGCAACTAGTTATCAACAACCAAGCAATGAAAGCATATGGTGATAATATATATTGTTAGCACATTCAATAGAATAATCCATCAACATTCATAACAAATATTCCCATGGAATAATAATTCAAATATTTGCAAGATATTAATTGGACTAGAAAAGAGTATCTCTATTAAGATATAATCAACAGAAGTGAATAGGTTACAAACTTCTGTGTTGGCACGGTTCATAACCGAGAAATTACGTTCCTTCCAGGTGGGCCTACACCACTTCAATCCTCCACCAAAGGAAATATTATATAAGAGAGACAATGAGGTTCTCAATCAATAAGGGAAGAGCTTGGGGGTTGAACAATGTGTTTAGACTTAAAGGACAAATGGATGCAGATTCAATGTGAAGTGAATAATTTCTCCATAGTAACTTTGCTCTCAAAGTTGAATTCTTTCTCCTCTTTTCCATAGCTCAGATTTGGCCCATTTATAGCCTTCAAGTGGAACTGAAGGGTCGAGTCAGAATGTTTCTAGTATATGGAAGGCCAATCATATATCTCATGATGTGACATGGAAACCCGACACCATTTTACACAGGTTGTAGTAGTGCAACCTGCATATACACATGCTGTAATATAGGCAGGGCGTGTATATGTGGAAAAATCATGTTTTTATATCTGGGATTTACAAAAAGGGACTTCAAGTCTGCATAGGGGAATAAAAGAATTCCCTTTGTGAGAGATTGCATAGGGTGAAGCTAATCTTGCTATAACAACATTTTATCTAATTGCAACTAGTAAGAAAAAATACATATTTTATGCCATGCAATACAGGGGGATAAACTCAGCAGTACCGCCACAAAAGAAGACTTGATGCTTGAATTCAATTTCGAATTTCAAGCTGTGGTTGAAAATCAACAAAGGAAGGTATCAGAGACACAATATGACCCTTCAAATGTGTTGGTAAATAAAATGACAAGATTTCAATTGTTAATTATTTATCCAATATATTGGCAATTGATTTAACCCATCAATTAATTATGTCTCTATTTCTTTTAAGCATGCAAACAACACTGATTCATTTGACGGTGGTGGACAATAATACCATGATACTAGTGGTTCACAAACCCATGATCACATAATGCATGTCTTTAAAATAAAATGTATAATATGATGATTATTAATATTTCCCCTAGATGGTGTACTTATAAATTTTCTTGTTTCAATGACAAAGCATGTAAATGAGGGTGCTTGGAGAGGAGAGGAACCCGTGGCAATCCAACCAATGGAATCCACTACTCCTCAAGGTAAAAAATATAGTAATGATATTCATACTAATGAAACACTGCTATGAATAATAACTAACCATGTCCTTTTAATTCTTTTTGTTATTGTAGTGGATGCCCCTGTAGTGCGTCAACGCCCACGTCTTGCTACTAGAAGTAGTAGAATGATTGAGATGACACATCACCTTCCAGTAATAGAAAAATACCCAATAGTTTAAGGGTGGGATTGAGACAATATTGATGATGATACACATGAATTTTGTGAAAAAGAAGAAATAAAAAAATAATTGATTGTACATATTTTCAGGACAAATTTTATTAATATAAATTATTCACTGTACAATTTTTTGTTTTGCTAGTTGTGCGTGGAACTTATATGTTATGAATGCAGGTAACTTATTGATTTCATTTACCTTTAATTCTTGTTTTTCTACTTGCTATGCATGCTTGGGTATGGGGAATTGAGAATGATGTGAGGGGGGGGGGGAAGGGTAGGGAGGGACCAAATGAGATTCCACCTTCATGTGGTTGGTCCTGTTTAGTAGAGAATAAATTATTCTAAAAACCAAGAGGATCTCATTGATGAGGTATTCCCCTTTACAATTTCTAGAGCATCACACATCTTTAATTATTATTTAGTCATATAACGTTTAATTCTCTTTTTCAAATACAAGCTCATTGATGTATAGTTATTATTCAGTCATTTAACCTATTATTGTATTTGAAAAATACAAGTATGAAGGTCGATCACCTCCACGACTGCAAGTAACATCATGTATGTATAGTCTTATCATGTCAATGATTTGATATTTTTTACCTATTGAAGCATCAAGTATGTTTTTCTAAACTAATGCAAGTTTTGGTTAACTGAATAGGTATGTAGTGGGACAATATCCAATATTTTTGAGGGCACATTGGAAATTTTTAAAAATTGTTGTCAATAAGATTTTTGAATTCATTCACGAGACTCACCCTAGAGTGCAGGTGAAATCTCTTATCTTACAAGCCAAATTAGTTATGGAAAGGTCATTTTCATTTGGTTTGATTGCATCTTTCTTACATGATATTGATTTCATCTTTGTTTCAAGAATCATGCTTTCTCTCATGACAAAATATATGGTGGTCCAAGCTTCAACAATATGCTTCTACATACCTTTAAATAGAACTTAATCAATATACTACTACTAGTCCTCAACCTAGGAATATCGCTACTTGGGATTACTTCTACAAAGACTTAAGGCAATTTATTTACCCTCTTGGATACCTTAAAAACTTGATTGGAAGATGATTGCAACTTCAACAAGCTTCGGGTCAAAGCATCCAACAATATATTGATATTTTTACCAAGCTTTGGATCTAACTCCAAATTACAAATGTTGAAGAGGAACTTAAGTTTAATTCTGACTTTTTAGTTGTTTTTCATCATGAAGTAGCATTATTTGAAAGCACCTCCCTAGATAAATTCCTTCTTTGTGCCCTCGATATTGAATGTAATCTAGATAAGCACCCTTGCTTCCTTTTTCCCCATAACCATATCCATATCCTTTCCCAAAACCTTCTTCCTTCTTACCCTCCCTTTGCACATCCTTCTAACACCAATGTTTCCAACTCTGCATCCTCTCACACCCTCCCCCCCCAATCAATGCCACTATCATAAAAATGCAAACTATGCTGCTACATATTGTAGGTTATTACAATTCCAAGCCGCCTCTACCACCTTATCTGTGAAGGAGCATGCCATTTAATTTTCCAATCATCTCCATATCCTGACCCATCTTCTCAACTAGAAATCATC
>ML834547.1:0-24492 GCA_009831015.1 Picea engelmannii | reverse complement strand
ATTCCATATCAACATCATTTTAATGAATTATACAAAGCCTATTGCAACACATAAAAACTATTTAAAGACAAAAAAACCAATGAAATCACAAATAATGCTATAGTCCAACCAATAAGCTTGCATAAACGTATTTCTCTCTATGTTGTAGCTTTCCCCAAACAATATTCTCCATTTACATCATCCTCCTTCAAGACCCTCTGAAATGTTAACCCTCTTCCTACCCCTCCTACCCCATCCATACCTCACTCTCTTGCTTCTATTCTAAATCCCCATAATCCTCAATTCACCATAACCCATATTTTGTTTTCCTCTCTCATAGTCCCTCCAAAGAATTTTATATTATCCCTTAATAGAATTCAACCCATGTTTTTGATTTCTTCTCTCTCCCTTCCATGACCTAATTCCCACAATTCTCACAAGTGACACAACACTGATATCTCAAGCATTCCATACCAAATCTAGAATACCCAAATGATCAACGTTTGATTCCAACATTGGCACAATCTCAAATTGTTGATCAGACCTAACCTCTTTTCCTCAAAAGAGAGATATCATGTATCCTAATGATTCTATAGCCATTCACATAACCCATGTTGTGCTCAATGAGTTTCTACTACCTAGTGAAATTCACAAGGTCCTATAGAAGACTATTGTACTTTTACAAATGGAGCTTCATTCCAGAATACTTCCCATCAACTTACATCACATCAGGCTCTACCTATTCTAACCATTCATCAAAATAGACATATAGACAACAATGAACCTTCCTATCCTTTTATTTATGTATAAAAAATAATACCCCATAGTCTTGGATATAAATATTTCCTTTCTCCTTCCACTCAATATCAATCAGTAGTGTTTGTTGCAGCTTCTATAGAAACCATTAGATGATTTACTATTGTTGTCTTTCCAGATTCCACTCATAATAAATAATGTCAATGCTATCTCTTCCATTTGTGTATTTGGTTTACATGTAATATGTATTGCAATAAAACTATTTGTAAACGTTATCCATCAGATTTGGCATAAATAATATATGAGTATAAATTGTTCGACAGAAATAAAACACCTAGACGCCATAATTTGCACAGTAAACCATAATATCCTAGCTAGCTCCATTCACAATATCACATGTCAACATGGAATTTACCCTCCAATAATTCATGCATGCAATATATATTAAAACAAGTCTCCACATAGGAGGATTTTCTCCAAGGTCCACCTAAGAGAACTCACTAAATGCACCCTCCAATATGCATGAGAGAATAAACAATATAAGAATCCTCCCAGAAGAATTCTCCACAACAACCTCCTCCAAAAATATCAAGAGGTCCATGAGATGCATGTAACCAATCCACATGCGTGAATCCCAAAGAAACCAACTCCTTGGATGAATGTGCAAGATTCCAAGTATGTGGAGCTCTCCACAATAAATGAAGTAGTAAAAACCCCAA
Organism: Picea engelmannii; assembly: GCA_009831015.1. Lineage (NCBI taxonomy): Eukaryota > Viridiplantae > Streptophyta > Pinopsida > Pinales > Pinaceae > Picea > Picea engelmannii. The sequence goes on along the minus strand of ML834547.1, from coordinate 23,038 downwards.
AATAGCAAGTGGATCATCTCCAAAAATACAAATACAATGAGATAATGGATAATTAAGGGTTTGACCATGCAAAAAATCGATGAAATAATAAAATATATATCTCCAAGAATAGAAATAAGTGTCTCCACAAGTGCACCCTCCAAGGATATGCTCAAAAATAGTAACAAGACCAAGTAAATGCATGCAAAATCCACTCATGTGTCCCTCCAAGTATTCCACACACCTCCCAATAAAATCCCTCCATAACTACCTCCAATAAAATCTATGTAACAAATCAAAGAGGTGAGAGAGCTCACTAATGAAGGTCAAAAGATAACAAGTGTAGCTGAAATAACCATGCAATAAATATGAGAGAGAACCTAGTAGAGGTGCTCCCTATAAAAGTGTGCCTCAACCACCTAATAAATAATTAAATACTCTCCAATGAAGTGTGTCCTAGGAGAATGTGCCAAGGTGGTTAGAACTTGTCAATAAAATACTCCTCCATATGCCATATCATAAATATGTACAACCAACCCAAGAGAGTGCACCCTAGAGAAGTGTTCCAACCTCTTGAAGATACAAATAAAATATTGCATGCCTTGGAAATTGTACTCAAGAAAGGGGGGTGTGCCAATAGAAAGCCTCAACCAACTCCAACTAACCCCTTCATGTGTGAAACAAAAGAAAATGAAGTAGGGTTCCCAAGACATTAAACTTAATTTGGATAAATGATATTAATTTAACCATTGAATAGTTAAATCAACCTCAACATGTGTGCACAAAGGTTAATGTTCAAATAAAACCATAATCCCCCTCCAATAGTCACCCATTGATTAAACCACCATGAACATGTGTGCCAATGAGGGGTGCACTTTAATAAAGTGTTGTACCATGTAAATAAAATATGTTCTCTCTTGCAAAACCCCACAATGATAACAACAAAACATAAAAAATGAACCCAAGGTGCACCACCACCAAGGGATTATTACATAAAAAATCATCATCCATACTTAGGAAAAGGTTATATCACCATCAAATCACATGTAGTACCCCATCCTCTAACCAAAACTTAAGAAATAACACATCAATGAGGGTACTAACATCATCAAACACATTTACCCCTAGGTGATGTCTAGCAAATGTTACATCATTAAGCTATATCAGCTAGGAAAATCCCACAAAGGAAACATGAATCATCCCACCATAGAAACATCATAAAAAAAAGGGACATAAAAAATTTCTAACCCATCCAATCATCAAGAATGTCACCCCTGACACATCCAACACATGAGGACCATGTAGAACACCCCATCCTAGTGACACCAACAACATACATCAATAGACCAAGTTACTAGGAAACATCAACAACAACAACATGAAACATGTACCTCCTACCACCATCATCTAACTCCCTGGAGGGATAGAACCATCATCAATATCCAAGATAGACATATATATCATACCATAATGAGATAACATGCCCCACAACCATCAAATATGAAACCAATGGATAATCAACAAGGAAAGCACATGTGAGAAGACCATCAAACCATCAAACACAATCATCCAACCAAGGAGAAGTGAGACTCCCCCAACCAAATACCTCCATCTAATGATCTGATTCAATGAAGAGAAGGGATCCAAGAGTACCAACAACAAATCTCCATCAATGTGATGAAAATAAAAATGTGGAGAATCATACAATACAAGGTGTAACAAGTCTCATTATCATGCTTTACATATATAGATTTGAGCAATTTTTCTTTGCAAACATCAACCAAGGAATTTATTGCTTCATATTTATTATAGACAAGACTTGAGATCATTCATTTATAACTAATATCCATCAAATAAGAAGAGTACCAGCAACAAATCTCCATCAATGTGATGAAAATCACAATGTGGAGCCTTATACAATATGAGGTGTAACAAGGCTCATTACCATGCATTACATAGATAGATTTGAGAAATTTTTCTTTGCAAACATCAACCAAGGAGTTTATTGCTTCATATTTATTACAAAGATGACTTGAGAGAATTCAATTCTAACTAATTAACTCTCAAGATACTCTGCAAATAATGCACAAACCAAGATTCCAAAGGGAAACATAAATGATAACCTAATGTTCGCAATATCAAGCTTATTCTTCCTACCTTGCTCTACATTGGAAGAAAATATGCATGTTCTAGGTGAAATAAAACAACCAATGCATCATCTCATCAAGAATATAAGATCTTCCCTTGTGTTTGGTCACAAAGAAAAAAAAAGATATGTCGAGCATCATGTACACATATGTTGGAATCTCCATCATTGCTTGGCTACACATGAAAAAAAACACTAGGATTATGCCAATATTGGAATCTAACACTACAAGCTTGCTCTATCCAATGTTGGATAGGACCAGTAAAATCATCATCTCTGATATATGCATAAGGTAGCTCATCATTCCTGTGCAACCCATCCTTATACTCCAAATATCCTAGATGCTCCAACATGTGTTCTTCATGTAAGTTATCCCCCATACTCTCAAGCAACAATGGTTCAAGTGGCACCAACAAAAATATGTAAAAAATTTCTTTCCTGCCATCAATCAAATATGAATATGAAGAATGAGGCAAATCATCAGGTCTGAATTTTTTTTCCAGCTCATAACTTAGGGTTTGAAGCCCTCTTTGGGGAGGCTGAAAATTTCTGCAATAAATCACATATTGAAAATGTTGTTGTTTGAAACATATCACACCGCAAAAACACATCCTATTGCTGATTTTTCATAGAAAAACAGGGAAAGAGAGGAGGCCATCATTGGCTATAAAATTTCTGCACTTTTTACATCATGAACATGTTCCTTATGATGTGATAAATATTCCCTATTGATGAGTGCATATGTCGGTTCATTGACCAAGGAAAATGCTTCATATAACTCAGCTATGGTTGGTTGTCTAATAGACATTAAATCAACGACTTTACTCTTCAAAATTTCACTATTGGTGTCGCATATGGAATTATCCTAAAAAAATAAGACATTTTAGGATCAAATGCATTACTATACAACTCTGTGAGACAAACCTGATTTACTCTTAATGATGGAATGATTGTTTGGTATGCCTCCATCAACCTAATGTGAAATTTCCAATGAGGTTCTTGCTCTTATTTCTGACAAGGAATTTGTACCATAAGGACTTAGCATCCCCTTCATATATTTCTAGCAGATCATCTTCTTTATGAGCATGTCTTTGTGGATTCTATAGATGAATAAAAAAATGAACACCTCATCATGTCATTGTAGCCAATCTACAAGTTCTAAGAAATAGACTTTATTAGTACATGATTAGTATATACTTCATTTAGTGAATTTTGGAAGGAGAGCTCAGAGTGTATAATTCTATGCTTGTGTTCATTGGATCTTTCATATTTTAGATTATTCTTAAGCTCTTTGTTGACAACATATTGTGCATCTAATGTGAAGTTTCAACACCAAGTTGGGTGTGGATTTTGGTTTATGAGGGAGTTGTGTGGTAGTTTATCGGTAGAAAAATTACTATCGTGGTAGGTGGAATGTCTTGGCCTATGCCAAGGAGAATATAGAGGGCAGGGCACACCCAATATTGTAGGTGGGAGGAATTTTTTCCATTGTCTAGGCCAAATTTCGTTCCTTCCATGTTGATGGCTATATTGAACAAGGTGTCGATTGAATACTTTTAAGAATTGATACCCTTTCTTTCATATAGTATTGGGGTCTCTATATTTGTTTGGATGCAATGTTGTTTTGTGCTGTTGATTTATTTTCAAGTTGGTTTTCATATTGTTGTTGCTATTGTTGGGAGGGTTTTCCCTTGTCACATCCTGACACTTAGCTCAAGGGTGGTGTTTCAGATTCTATTGCTGGGAGGAAAAATTGTCCTTTTGCAATTGGTTTCTTACACGAATATAAGTATCTGTTTCTTTTTCGAAAGATTTCAATCATAATTTACAATAAGTAATGAAAATTTTGACTACAACTTCCCATATTTTCAACAAAGAAATATATGTACATATTTTCTTTCATTTCCTGGATGTGTATTTGAAAGTTATCATATGCCTTTCTGTTTTGATAGAAATGTGTTATTTCAACCAAAAAATTCTTCCATAAAGGTTATCTTCCTTGTGCATAAAAATATACAACTTTTTCGAATAAAATTTTGTTAAAAGATGTAAAAACATCCGTCAGTTTATTTCTAGCAATCATTGTGCAAAAACGATGACATACTGGATTATGAAATCAGTTCCATTAGAATTTGTTTTTTCAAGAGATTAGATTTAGTAAATGGGAAGCATATTTTTTTTTGAGAAATGAATAAGTATGACCACTGGAAACTGGCCTACTAAAGCTGAAATACAATACATATTTAAAAGAAATAAAATGAGGCATTAGAGATTGTGTGCTCTATTCCTAAGATTGGGATTGTGCATATTATAACTCTAATTATTTAAAGTTTAAGAGGAACAATTTTTTATTTGTAACCATAAAGCCTCTTTAGCAATTTGTACTATGCACATACAAGAATTCTCTAAGCTAGTCGATATAAGATAGGTTTTCATATTCACTCTTCCTAATCATATGTGTGAGGTGCAAGAGGTCTTATGATTTTCTATTGTTAGCAATGCGTGACATACATGGGGTAAGTCCCAACAATAAAAAGTCAATAAAGTAAAACAAATGATTATTGGATGGAACTAATGCAAATACTTGAGTTATTCTCCAATAATGGATATGATAAGGTATGCATGTTCAAACTCACTTAGGCTTGTGGAGATGCATGAGGCCATTTATAGCATGATTGATAAAGTGAAATTCATCATCCACTAGAGAAACATCTTTTTGTAATTTGGTAAATTTTTAAAGGACTTAAAAGTTGATTAGAAGAGGTGTAGCAATATTAACACTCATATAGTTTTGTATGCGCTTAATCCCAAGTGGTATTTAAATAGCTTGGGTGGAGTTGTACCAGTATATGATCTTTAGTTAAAGATTTTGTGTTGCCATGTTAAAGATTTATAGGCTTGAAAAAGAATAATTTGGTAGTGGATTTAAGATTTTGTAAAACTAAGTAGCTTATATGACGTAGTTGATGTGAGGGAGGATAGAAGTATGGCATGAGTAAATTCCATTGGATGGTGGATGATGCTTGGGGATAGATAAGATAATATTTTTAGATGTCCTATTTACTATGAGATGAAAGTGAGGTTAGACAATTAGGAGGAGGAGATAAGTACACTACTGAAGCTATCTACTAGGCCTCTGTCATGTATGATTTATAAGATAAATATTAAACTAGAAGGAATGCAACTTGTTAACTTCTGAATGTTGTATATCCTGATTAATGTACCAAAGGATTTGATTTTTTGTCCCCTACATAAGCCGTCTAGCCTCTCTATTTGATGAATTGACACAAATTGGAGTTTTTATAGTTCCATTTGGAAATAATTTAATGTCTTTATTTTTCAAAACTACCAAGGAAATAATTTATATATATTTTTAAAATTATAGACAATTGTCGGAATATCAACAAAACCGTTCGTCAATCTTCCGACACACTTGGCCTACAGAAAAACAACGAAGATACAACAACCTCATCATTGATTTGTCAAAAAAATTTCAACGTTCCATTGATAGTTTGACGAACCTAGCCTACAAAAAAGGTTGGAGATACATCAACCTCGTCATTGTTTCGTTGAATTTTTTTCAAAGTTTCGTGGTAGGTTTACTACATGTTTGTCATTAGTTTGTCACTTGTTCGTTGAACAATTGTCACTAGTTTTTCGATCTTTTGTTGAACAAGTGATGACCAAGTGATGGGAGTGGGAAAAATAGATTGGGGCATGTCTGTTACTCTTACGACGAGTAGGTTCGTTGGTCTTGTGACGAACACTTGAAGGTGTAATTACGATGAAGTAGATGTGGCAAAAAAATGATTGTTTCCTTCATCGTACTTGGGATGATGTGGAAACAAACATACATCGATAAATCATCGAAAAAAGGGAAAAATGTACTAATGTGTTCTCTTCAACACTTATTCACCGCATCCACAATGGCTCAAAGTTTTATGGATAATATCTTCAAACTCCATGGAATCCCTCATTCTATTTTTTCTGACTGTGATCCAACTTTTAACAACAATTTCTATCAAGAATTATTCAGGATCCAGGGTACCCAATTGCATCTCAACACAACCTATCATCCCCATATTGATGGCCAAACCAAAGTGGTAAACAAGTGATTGGAAACATAGTTGTCATGTTTTGTGTTCGACAGACAACATCAATGGGTTCAATGGTTACCCCTAGTTGAATGGTGGTACAACAACTCTTACCATACTTCCACTCGGGTGACTCCATTTGAATAAGTATACGAACATAATCTACCATCAGTTCTCCCATACATGATGGGTGTCTCCAAGGTTCAAGAGGTTGACCAAAATATTACATCTCTCATGACCATTCTCCGTACTATCAAAGAACATTTGGTCATGGCTCAGAACTGCATGAAGAAACAAGAAGATCAAGGTCATTCTAAATGTTAATTTGCTGAAGGGGACCAAGTGTTTCTCTGTATACAACTGTACAAGAAGACTTCATCAAAATACAGGCAGTGTCAGAAACTTTTCCCCAAATTTTATGGTCCTTATACTATTCTCAAATGTGTGGGGCCAGTGGCCTATTAGTTAGCTTTTCCTAGTTACTCCAAGCTACATCTTGTTTTTCATGTCTCATGCTTGAAGAAAGTGATTGGCACTAAGTGCCACACCTAGACCAGTATACCATAGTTGGATGAATAAGATTCCATTTGGTTTCAACCACAAGCAGTATTGGACCAATGTGAGTGTCGTGTCCATCAGCACACCATCGAGGAAGTATTGGTTTAATGGAAGGATACTCCACCAGAAGATGCCACCTGGTAGCTGACCAACATTCTGTAGAAATTTCCTCATATTAATCCTTGAGGAAAATGATATTTTCAAGGGGGAGGGAATGTTAGGGACCTAACCTCCCTAACCCCTCATGTAGTTAATAAGGACTATATAATAAATGTGAACAAGTCAATGCAAGAAGACCTAGTAAAAGCTTCCTCTTCTAGAAATATATTCATCTAGAATGTTCTTTAGAAGATATAATTAATACAAATAAGAGTAGGAGGCATGAGAAATATTTTTATTGATATTTTTTGTAATAGATATTTTCTCAACTGGAGGTTTTCCTCTCGAAGAGGAAAGTGAACATTTCTTTCTTTCGATAAAGGTATTATTGTTGGTATTTCTATTCTCAATATTTTATTATTCCAATGGTATTTGCTAAATATTTATGTTTCATCATATTACATTACATATGGTACCTTGCAAAGTTTGATGGATTCCTTTGGAGTTTGATGAACACCATAAGTGGAAGGACATCATGTGTTATGGCCCAATGCCTTAAAAATGATAAGAAATCAATAAAATCCAGTCCACTTTGAGGAGGAACCCTCCTTTACAATATATACACTTCAAAACAAAATATGAGATGAGATAAGATGATCCTAATACTAGATCTCCTTATATACATACATATATATATATATATATATATATATATATAGGAGACAAAAGGTTACAATTATAATGAAAGGGTGCAAAGAAGGGTTCTATCCGACCTACTAGAAATGTAATAATTCAATATATAGGGAATAATAATGGGTTTTATACATATCATGGGGATTTGTCTAGGGATTAACATTCCCGTCCCCTTCAAACAATTTTTTTCCTCAACACTTGTATAACCACAGATGCTTCTGCATGAAGAACTCATCTTCCCGTGTCGCCTCTTCCAATAGTAGGTTCTTCCATTTGATGAGGTACTATGTAATTGCTTGATTTCTCAGCTACTTAATTCTCATTTCAAGGATTGTTTCTGGCTCTAGTATGATTTTCCATTCTTCATTGAGCTCTGGTAAAATGGTTTGGACTAGGATATTGCTGTTGATGACCTTCTTTAAGAAAGAAACATGGAATACTGGATGTACACGTGAAGATGCAGGCATCTCCAATTTGTAATCCATACTTCCAATCCTTTGCAAAACATTATAGGGGCCATAATATTTAGGTGCTAGTTTATTTTCCTTCTTTTGTTTCTTGAGGGACATTTTTTTGTATGGTTGTAGCCCTAGAAATATCCAATCCACCACCTCAAATTCCCTTTCCCTGTGATGTTTAACTTCTTGTTGTTGCATCCTATTTTGTGCCATAACCAAGTTGTCCTTGAACAATTTTAGGACCTCTTGTTGGTTCTCTATGTGGTCCTCCACTACTTGAACCTTTTTATTCCATTTCAAGTGTGATGTGATGGATGGAGGATGATATCCACAAAGTTCCAGAAATGGGGAAATTTTTGATGAATTATTGAAGGATGTGATGTACCACCATTCTGCTAAGGGAAACCACTTGACCCATTGTGTCTGTTTATCATATGAAAATAAATGAACATATCCTTCTAGAAATTTATTCACAATCTCAGTTTTCCCATCAGATTGAGGGTGATAAGATGAACTATGAGCCAATTGAGTACCAAAATAAAAAAATAATCCAGTCCAAAAATTTCCTGTGAAAATTGGGTCTTTGTCACTTACAATAATCTTGGGGACTCCATGTAGTTTTTGAAATGTTTCCATGGATGTTGTTGCTATTGTGCTTACTTTAAAAGAATGAGAAATAGAGCAAAAATGGGCATACTTTGTTAGTCGATCCACTACTACCATGATTGTGGTATTTCCTTCTGATTTTGGTAAACCTGTAATAAAATCCATGGAAACTTCTTCCCAACGTTGGCTTGGTATAGCTAATGGTTATAGGATACTTGGAGTCATGATTATGTCTCCCTTATTCTGTTGGTAGACCAGACATTCTAACACAAACTTTTGAACATCATTTTTAAGACCTTCCCATAAAAAATCGTTCTTGACCCTATGGTATGTTTTCAAGAATCCTGAATGTCCCCCTATAGGAGAAGTGTGCAATTCCAGAAGGATATTCTCTTTGAGTTGGAAATTCTTACATAAGTATAGGAGATCATGATACCATAGAAAATCATTCTTCCATACAAACATTTCTACTAAACTAGGGTCTTCATGTAGCTTTTGAATTATCTTGCGTACATCTTGATCTTGATTCCATTCTATCCTTGTTTCTTCCACCCAATCTGATTACGGGATAGAAATAACACATAGTGAACCTTTTGTTTATTCTTCTTTCCTGGAAAGGGAATTTACCACAACATTATGTTTTCCTTTTTTTTTAATTATATAATTTCAAAGTCATAACCCAACATCTTTGTAACCCATTTTTGTTTCTCTTCTGAAGATAATCATTGCTCCAAAAAGTACTTCAAACTGTCATGATCTGATTTTACCTTGAAGTGTCTTCCTATTAGGTAGGGGCATCATTTCTTAACTGCATGTAGTATGGCCAACATTTATTTTTCATAAATGGGTTTGACTAAGTTTTTTCCTTTAAATTGACTTCTTTCAAAGGAAAGGGGCCTTCCTTCCTACATTAAAACTGCACCAATTCCATGGCCTGAGGCATCACACTCCACAATAAATGTTTTTGTGAAGTCAGATGTGGTCAAGATGGGAGTTGTACACATAGCCTCCTTAAGTTTTTCAAAATATTTGGTTGCTTCTTCTATCCAATAAAATGCTTCCTTCTTTAATAATGTTGTTAGAGGTGCTTCTATTTGACCATAGTTATTGACAAACTTGCAGTAATAACCAGTCAATCCTAAGAATCCTCTAAGTTTCTTCAAGGTTTTGGGAATTGGCCATTTCCTTACATCTTTAATTTTGTTAGGGTCCACTTTTACACCTTCATGAGATACAATATGACCCAAATGTTCCACTTCTTGAACCCCGAAGGAATACTTGGAAGGCTTTGCATAAAGTTGTTTCTCTTCCAATAGTTGTAAAACTCTGTCAACATGTTGTACATGCTCTTCCCAAGATTTGTTGTAGATTAGTATGTCATCAAAAAATACCAACACAAATTTTCTAAGGAAGGGATTGAAAATAGAATTCATCAAGATTTGAAATGTTGAAGGTGCATTAGTCAGTCCAAATGGCATAACCAAAAATTCATAATGACCTTCATGTGTTCTAAAAGTTGTTTTAGGAATCTCTTCCTGTCTCATTTTGATTTGAAGATAGCCCAAACGAAGATCTAACTTAGTATATAATTTTTCTCCATGTAATTTATCTAATAATTCATGAATGACAGGGATTGTTACACATTATTTTAGTCACCTTTGTGACCACTGATGATATGTGTATCTCCTATTAGAAGAAATATCATTTTTCCTATTCCCTGAAGGATGTTGAAGGAATAAGACTTTCCTTGAGAGATGGAATTATATTTTCCTTATAGAAAAACATTGTAAAGAAGGATCGTCACACCTTGCTCAGTGTTAACAATGCGATGATTTAGAATCGACGTAGACTGCAACACAGTGGCCTATGATATTGTCACATATTGCTCAGTGTTAAGGCTGCGATGATGTTTAAACAAAGGAAAAAAATGAAATTTCTCAAAGGTTCTAGAATAGAATCTTTGAAAGGATGAGGTGGCCTCTGATCGATTTGGATCTCACCCGCTTTTCTGATTTGGTGGGATCATCCTAATCCATTCATTCCTTCCCCTTCACTCTATATAAGGAGTGATCTCTCATGAGAAGAGTTAGTCTAGCTTATGTGTGAAGAATTCTGCTGAAGATTGTGCTTGTGATAGCTTTTCTTTAGATTTCCAAGTCAGGCTGTGTGTAGCCTTCATCAAAAGCATTGGAGCAAGAGGTGTGTGTGTGTTGATGAAAAATTCCATCGGAAGGGACCTTGCAACATCAAGGCACATGTTTTATTCTCCACTTTCATCAATATAATACTATAATACATTTATTTCCTATAAAAGTGTCTCCATTTTTATTGCATAACTCCTTGATCTTATGCATAGGTTCCATTAGAATGTATATATCGTTTCTCTCTCTTTGTTGGTTTGTGTTTATCAAAAGGTTCAACATCCCACAAACCTTGAGATGGAGCAAGGACGACACTAATAAGGATCAAGCAATGCTTAAACAATATGTCGTTTATCCCTCATTAAGCTAGTGTACATTGCAATGGAAACCTAAGGAAAAGTTTGTATTCTGTCATGTTTTGTTCTAATTTCTTGTTGAAGTTAGAGAGATTAGTTCATGTCAACACTTACATATTCATTCAGTAACAAAATTGGCGACCATACTGGGGAATGTCCTATTTTTGTCTTTTCTTCTTTCTTGCTTTTGGCTTGCATGTTTTTTTTGATTTTTCATTCTCTGAGTCACTGGGTGATCCAAGTTGACTCTCAGGTCCTAGAAGTTCACTAAAAGACCCTGTCATCTTTTTATTTTTTCTTAAATTTCAGTATTTGACGCACCCTACTATGAGAAGTAGTGTGACATCGTCGCATTGTGTCCTTCTTTCTCCTGCGATGATACCTAAAAATCGCACTGTGTCACATTGTGACCTGCGACGATTGTGAGAAATTTTTAAGTGACAGTCTTTTTCTTTGCCCAGATTCTTTATCATTGCTTGGGGTGAACTTTTTTGGCTCCCTTGGATGATTGTTCATAGCTTGGTTTGCAATTTTTAGTTGATCTTGATCATTTTTCAAGTTTTGAAAGTATTTGTCATAGGCTTCAAGATCTATCTTTCACTTGTTGTTGCAAGGGTATACTCTCTAGGTTTCATCCTTGAGTGCTTGCTAGTCAAGTTATTAATGATCTTTTTTGAGCTTTTTTAATTTTTGATTGAGTAGAAATTGAACTTTGATTTTATTAATTAAAAAAACAAGTTTTCTTGCTTTTGCACTTTTGGTTGTATTGTGAATTAAGTTTGGGGAATTACGTTGTGAATGCATTTATTTTCTTGAAAATATTTTGCTTTTTCTTTGTTCAGATCTCTGCTTTTATTAAAAATAAAAAGGATTGAAAATTATTTTTCTTTCGTAGTGTTTACAAAGAAACATTTTTTCATTCTAGTTTTTGTTTAAAAAAGAAATTGAAATTTTTTATTGCTTTGATTGTTTGATATCAAGATTGTTCAAAGTTTAAAGGAATTGTTATCTTGCAACTTGTTGTGTTTTGGTAAAAATAAAACCTTCACTCTTATGTAATTATAGTTCATCGAACAAAAAGAGTTGCATCTCATCTCTCTTTTCATATTTTTGAGTCAAGTTCAAGCACTTCATCAATTTCATCTCCGCTTCCTTTTTTGAGTAAAACAACAACCATTAAAATTAAGCATAATTTTAAAATTTATCTAGTAACTTTTATTTTCTAGAACTCTTGTACACCAACATTAGTTAGGACATAGAGATTCAGAATAGGTTGTGAGGAATACTCTCCAAAGCATAAAAAAAAACAATAACATCTTGTGATTAGGGAGAGTTAAATCCACTTGCTACATTTTGTCCCAGGAAGCCCTTTGAACACAAGGGTCAATAACGAGGTTGCATTAAGGCCAGCAGAGTTAGTAACCCAACTTTGTTGGTCCTATTGTAGTGAATGCGCGTATTATTGGGGGTTACTTGAGAAATAAAACCCTGTGCGGGCCTTCTCGAGGATATTTCGGGCTCAGTTACCTTGCCCTTGCACATATAGTGGATTGTCGAATGCTTCCCCTGGAATCATTGTCGTAATTGGTAACCTTAGTAGCCTACATATTTAGGGTCTTTACACGAGGTGACTGTGGAGGGGAAATTATTCACGGTACTTGGAATTGACGTTGGCTAAATTGACTCAGGATCCTTGGAGGGTATACCCATGATTATTTGTGGGAGATTGCACCAGGGTGTAACTCCGTTAAGTAGGTTGTCAACGTAAATTTTCCACCCACTCTATCCCATCCTCTTCTTTCCTTGATCTCACGACGTTGGATTTCATCACTAAATAGTGATTTCGGTATAACAAGGTTTGTTTGTATGCTTGATATCTAGATTTTATTAGTGAATGTTGTTTTTCTTCTCTAGTTGGCCATAGATAGTTTTTATTTTATTATTGGGTGTGGTTAACATTGTTCCTCACCGTTCATGTAGGATGTAAGAATTAACTTTGGAAGAACCGGAAGAATACACCCCCTTGCCTCCTAATTACCAGAGGGTCCTTTTCCTGAAGGAGCGGTCAACAATGACAAATCCTTTAAGATTAGGAGTTCTACTCCGTTGATAGAACCATCACTTCCTGTGAACCCTCTATTGACTGTTCCCCAAGACCCTATTTTGCTCAGAATAAACTCTTTCAGAGGCATTATTGTTGAAGACTATCCTAGAATACCTTTGGGACCTTTTGTAGAGTCCGACGTGGATGAACCACCATTTCCTAGTGAAGGATTTAGAACCCCTATTCAAAATTTTGGAATTTTTAATCCCAGTTCAATCCCAGTCCATTCTTTGTAGAGAACTCGCTCCAGACGTGATATTTTTGATAAATTAGGTATGGTTCCAAATCAAACTACATCACTACACATACTTGTTACTTCTATTACTTATACAGTTCCTCCAAATCAATTTACTGGAACGACAAATAATTTTTCTACTATTTCATACCAGGCGTTGGTTGGTACATATACAATTATTCCTAGCCAATTCACTAGCTCTACAACAGTTCCACAAGTTTCACCTTTTTCTACTGGAAGTTCAGTAACAATTCAAGCTCCTATGGGAATACCACTTCCATCCAGACTAAATCCATCAGTTCCACCCGGGTATAATTCTCTTAGTAGTTCTATCGCTAATCCTACCCAGGGTCCATCTAGAGGACCTAGTATTTTTGTTCCACCTGGATATAATTCTCTTAGTGTTTTTATTCCTAACTCTACCCAGGGTCTATTCGGAGGAACTAGTCTTCCTGTACCACTTAGAGGATCTAATATTCCTGGACCAAGTAGTTCAAATCTGCTTGGAGGCACAGACCATCCTGTTACTTTTGGTTTTCAACTTCCTATTGAAGGATACTCCTTTGGGGGGAAACCCTAACTTGGTGAACACAATACAGTTCATAGAGAATCTATGCCTGGATTACAAACCCAACCTTGGAATTTTCCTTTTCAAGGAAATCAACAACTGCCTGGGGGGAAAGATAATCTAGAAAATTATTTTGTACCCTCTTATCCTGGGCAGCGTTTTCCAGGCACTGTAAACCCTACTTGGGTTCAAGCCTTTCAATCCAATACCCATTTCCAATGTGGCATGCTGAATCAATATGCCAATGTTGGTTACTTACCTCAAAATCCTCCTTTGCCGAATTTGACTGGACCATCTAACTAAAATATACTTTTGCAAACAACTTATGGTCCTACTAGTATACCTACGGGATTAACTCCCAAAAGTTATCAGTTCCCTCAAGTTAACAAACAATTTCCATTTCTAGCTACTTTGGATTTACCATATTTGTCTAGAATTATGAATGATCCTATCTTACATTCTCCTTTTTGGCCGGTTATACCAGCCAAGTTACCGTCGGACATTCCAAAGTTTGACGGTCATCTGGGAGAATATCCAAACAATCCTACCATGACTTTTCATCATTGGGGTTCATCCAACTCATTGATGGATGAATCCATATGACTACATCTTTTCCAACACACTCTTATGGGTTTAGCCGCCAGATGGTACATCAAATTGACGAAAGGTTTCTTCAATGATTTCAATACCTTAGCCATGGATTTATTGACACATTACCAACTGTCGATACGATATGAGACAAGAACGAAAATTTTAAGTTCATTTAAATAATCCTCTTCTACCCACATCTTAGATCATATTCATGAGTGGAGGAGGAGACAATGATTAATAAACGTTCCTCTTTGTGATCAATTATTAGCTGAGTGGTTCAGAAAATAACTCATCAATCCTATCGCTCATGATGTTTCCATGGGGGGTGTTGTCACTGAAGAACATGTGATCATTCGTGCCCAATATTTGGATCTTGTTTATTCTCAAACATGCACATTGTATGACTTGATCCCTAATGCTCCTCACCTGTCTACAAATCCAACCCCAACGCTTTTTGTAGCATCTCATGCCACTGACGGGGTGATTAGAACTTTTCATACAGAGACTCATATGAAACAAGTTAATCATTCCAATCCCAAACCTACTACTACCAATGTACAAAATGCTACTCCTCTTGTTGCCTCTCCTAGTAAAACATCTAAGGTGAATACGGTCCAGTCTATGACTATCGAAAAATATCAAAATAAGAAGAAAGGGAAGGGTAAGAATAAACATGATAAAACTAATAATAAACAACCACATAAACCAAAAATTCAAACTGTTGATGATAAAGAAAAGAGAAAACCTCATTATCCTTGTCTTATTTGTGGCGAGGACCATTACATGAAATATTGTTCGAGACGTGCAGATGTCACTAAATTCCTCTAGGGAGCCGAGAATCCCCCTATGCTTGCCATTTTGTCACAACCTTTTCCTTCTCAATAGCAGGCCCAACTGGTTATTCACGACCAACCTTCTCCCTCTACTAGTTCTTACATGCTTATGTGTACTACTTCCAAGAAAGATGACGTTGCAGTCGCTACTCGAACCAAATATTATTCTCCTAAAGAGAAGGTTGACGATCAACCTCCTACATCGGCTTCACCTCCCAATGGTCCTCTTCATCTCGATTGACCTAATCCTAATAAATTAATCTGTCTGCCTCCCAAGGGCATCATTTGTAAGTTTTCATTCAACCCACATGCACGTGCAACTCAAAACTACAGTATTGCAGTAGATCTTGCACATGCACCATCTGTAATGTCAGCTCTCAAAGTCCTTCAATGTTGTCCTACTCAATGGAAGGCACCATTAAAGGATATTGGTGGAATAGATCATACTGATACGAATTTGATAATATTTGACTTGGAATATCACATCCCACAACTCCCTCATCAATTAGCTTCTTAGATACAAGTGATTGTGGAAACAAAAAATATTTGTCGGACAATTGTTGATGAAGGGGCTTCGACTTGTGTAATGTCCTTTACCTGTTGGAAATCCATTGGGTCTTCTTCCCTTACCGAGTCACATAACACGTTAAAATATTTTAATGGTACAGGGTAT
Source organism: Picea engelmannii (assembly GCA_009831015.1). Taxonomy (NCBI): domain Eukaryota; kingdom Viridiplantae; phylum Streptophyta; class Pinopsida; order Pinales; family Pinaceae; genus Picea; species Picea engelmannii. Next base: position 6,904 of record ML834547.1, on the reverse strand, counting down.
AAACCTTATGGTGTACTTCCTACATTATCTATTGTGTCACAAGGAAAATTGGTTACTGTTGAGGTTGAAGTGTTCGATGCACCTCTCGACTACAACCTCTTACTTGGTTGTAACTGGATTGAAGTTATGTGAATAGTTGTCTCTACTCTTTTCCATGTGATACGTTTCCCTCACCAAGGTAAATTTGTTACAGTAGATCAACTCGCCTTTTTTAGTTCTGATTCACACACTAGTAATGTTCCTTTCATAGAAAAAACACCTCCCGGTTATGATAATGTCAGCATGGGTCTCTTGAAAGATTCATAGTTAATGGGAAATTTCCCCATTACACTGCCCGATGTTCCTCCTCTCGTCACTTCTATCAATATGATTTCAACCAATGTTGGCAAAACCCCTGAGTCATATGACCCTTGGATGGTACCTAGCTTGGAAGAATGTCATCGTTATGGCAACCAAATTTCAATAAGTCTAGTCGAATTGGCTTATCACATTATTCAATCGACATCTCCTTCTTCTCACTCTCCCTTTGATACGTCTCCCGATCCATTTCACACGATTTTTCAAACTGATGAAACAATCATGGAAATTATGTTTGCGGAAGACACACCATGAGATGATGGACATCATTGTTCTATCCTCTTCCTTAAACCTGAGACTATCGAGAGTTACCTATTATCGCACAATTTGTACTTATTCCAAAGGATAAGGTTTAGGAAAGGAAAATTGGCGTAAGAGAGTTTGTCCTATCACTGCCACCTTAATAGGATGCCTCTTTCTATTTAGGGTTTATGGCCCAGGGGAGACATCCCTGGTTGCCTGTGGGTTTGAGAAGGAAAAGGTGGAAATGTCTATGAAAATGTCCCCTCTCACAAGTCACACTGATAAGAAAGTCCCATGGTTTTAACCAATGAAGTAATGGAGAATTAAAGTGTACCTGCCCAGAACAAAACAACAAGAAAAGATATCTTTTGCAAGTACAACTCGCTGTTAGTACTTCATAAAACCATGGACTTTATCAATAAAAGAAATAGTTTATTTATGATGAAGCAACCAAAAATTTATAACAACAATGTTTATAAGACAATAGCTTCGCAATAAATGCCTTAAAATGGCTTCAAAATTTCCAAGACTAATTACTCATTAACACCAAAATAGTAGCATTTGTCAGAAGCAAGTAAGGCAGTGTATTAATCAACTTTTTCAATTTCTTTTAGGTTCTTTTAGTGCTGAAATAGATGTTTGTAGCTTACTTTAGTAACAAAAGGAAATAGGGTAGTATATTATAGTATTCTAAGGTTAGGAGTAGTTAGTAGAGAGCTTAAGGTATAGGTTTTGATAATAGTTTTTGTCAATCACTCAATAGCAAGGATTGGATCAATGATTTTAGGGAAAATTGAGTCTTTTAGGTAGAAAAAAATATTTAAGGGACAAATGATAATAAGAGAACTAAATACAAGAGGGGTCAATAATTGAAGTGTTGGTAACCCAAGGCTTAAATAACCAAACCCTAGGGGGAAATGACTACTAGGAAGTAGGTAATCGTAGGTGCTAGTAGTTTTCCTCCTTCTTTAGCTCAAAGGTGAAAAATATGAAAACTTAGATGAAGCAAAATGTGCTAGGGTGTTGCAATGGCAAGGCCCTTAGCAAAATCTTCAAGAAAAACGACTTTCTAGCATAATCTACTAGGTGAAAGATATTAAGGCAAGGACAATAACATGTGCTTAGCCTCCTAGGGTTTTAAGATAGAAATTTCATAATCTTAGTATAAATGCAAGATAAATGTAACTATAACCATTCAATGAAGAAGAATTGCAGAAAATTTACTTACATCCACCAAGAATCATTTAGCAAATAGCCTAGTTGAACACTTCCACAAAGAAAAATTCCAAAATAGTCCAAAATAAGCCTCCTTCAAGAAGTGCACACAAAATTTAAGCCAAGTAACCCTAATTAGGGCGCAAATTTCAGACCTCACACTTGTGTGACTGAAATATGATGAAAAAATACAAGGGAAAATCCCTTATTTATACAATTACAATGACCAAAATTAGGTAAAAAAGGTCGACATGGCCAATTTACATGTAATATCCTTTTTTTACATTAAATGAAAAAAAAAACCCTAAATCAAGAAGAAATGGTGACATCATGCCCTTTTAGGATGACATTATTCCTTTTTAGTGCAACATTGGCCTCCAAGAGAAAAAACGTTAGGCTTCCGAAGGCCTCTAGATCAAACCACACGTGCCACTTGGCACACAACTGCCTCCAAAGTGTCCAAAATGTTGGGTGATGTCAAGTGTCACAGAGGTGATTTCATGGGCCTTCCAAGGCCTACATCATAGTGATAAGGGAAAGACCCCCCTGAGTCTAGGCCTGCCAGGCTGCCTTTGGTGGAACAACCTCCTCTCTCTCTTGTGAAAACCTCTGATCTATCTTTGCACCTGGTTGGGGTCTCAACATCCATCTTGTGGGATTTTATCCCTATCGAGGTTCGAAATAATCATATCCCCATGTGTACATGTCCGTTAGGTGTGGCCCTGCAAAAAAAATAGGTACTCCCTCCATGGGCTCATAAGTAATAGGGATCATAGCAATGTCATTCACATCTAATAATCACGTTATTTACATATGTGCATAAAACCCCCTTTCCTAGACAAGTTCTCAAAGACATTACACTATTCTACAAGCCAGGTTTGGAGGGGATGCTAGGAGCTCCTATTGAGATAATTATCATTAGACGTGGGATGTTTCCAGGTGAATACAAATCCATTCCATGTAAGTGGATGAGGTGGTAAGGTATGTATGAGCAATGGGCGCAGTGATGATAGAGAAATGTATGGCTTACCTGTGGGTTCCTCTAAAGAGGGTGAGCTGCACTGTGTCATGGATGAAAATGTTTCCAAGCCCTTTAATTCCTTTTATCTTTTTACCTTATTGATTTTTCTTTCACAAGACTAGTTAGGGGACACTTCCCTGGCGTGGTGACCAGTGGTGACAATGTTACCCACAAACATTTCACGGAGATGAGAAGGATGGCTCATGATGAGACCCACTTTCTCTTGGCTATGCCACCAAGAAACACTACCCTAGCATGGTGACCAACTGAATGGTAGTGTCATAATTCTACATTCCCATGGACCTAATAGGCTATCTCGTGATGAGACCCCCTATCCTCCAACTAGGTCTTGATTTTATTATTTTATGGGTCCCTCTGTTTCTTGATGAGAATCCTTTTATTGATTTCTCGGGGATCCATGGGCAAAGCATCTGAAGGCTTTTTTCTTTTGGATTTTATCTTTTTCCAGGTACTTTTACCCTCTGGGCCTTTAACCCCTTCTTCCCACAAGGTAAGGTAAAACCCTTTGCTAGCTTGGCAAACCTAATGCCTAAACCAGTGTATGGGATGGATGAGAGGGAAAAAGGATGGAAAGTGATAAGTATGGTGGCAATGGATGATGAACTTTCATGAACCCACCTAGTGGAAACTCAAACCCTATGGGAACCAACTTGCTAGGGAATCATGTCATCCCCCCAGGTGTGGACAAGTGAAAAGGCATAAGGTCCAAGCACACGTTAGAAGTAAAAAGATTTAAATGCATATATTCAAATGTTTTGAGAATCAGAGTGACACATACCATGATACCTAGACTCATTACCTCATGGAGCAAGACCCACTATTGTTGAAGGACCAGGTTGATGGGATGGATGATGCTGTTGCTGACAAGGTTTAGGCACTAAAGAAGAAATATGGGCCCTCTCGGGCCAAGATCAAGTCAATATGGCTCTCAATACTCCATGTCTAGGACTTGTGGGCCTCGAGACATAATCTCCTTAGTTATCCCTAGGCTAGGGGATAACATTACCAACAGATTTTGAATATGTCAGCAATTATTAATTTCCCTCTAGTTTTCGAATCAACACGTGATGTTTTGTATGAAGGAAACTTGGGAAATATTTCACCAACTATCCCTTTGAATATTTCAATCATTCCTGTAATTGTGGAAAATGTTCACATAGGTGCCTCATGTTTTCCCAATGAAATTCAAACTTACAATGCCCTTTTCCAAGAATTTCGTGATGTATTTGCTTGGAGTTACGAAGAGATGCTTGTAATTGACCCAGATATCATTGTACATGAAATCAAGACATACCTTGACGCTAAACCTGTTCGACAATGACTTCGCCCATTTCATCCACGAAAATCTGTCGTGATCAAGACCGAGGTTGAAAAACTTCTTAAAGTTGGTTTTATCTACCCTGTAGCATTGAATGATTGGGTTTCCAATCTTGTCCCGGTCATGAAGAAACAAGGAACGATCTGTGTGTGTGTTTATTAAATGGATATTAATAGGGCTTATCCTAAATATAATTATCCAACCCCTTTCATCGACCAGATCGTCGATGACTGTGCCATAAGTGAAATCTTTTCTCTGATGGATGGTTTTTCCGGCTATAATCAAATAAATATTTTACTCGCAGATTAGCACAAAATTGCCTTTATTTGTCCTTGGGGTACCTTTACATACCGTAAACTCCCTTTCGGTCTCAAGAACATGGTACGAAATTTCAAAGAGCTATGTCTTATGCTTTTCACGATATCAGGCATATTGTGAAACCATACCTTAATGATTCATCGACGCATTCCATGCATCATCAAGATCACTCGGCACACTTACGAGGCATTTTCCTTCGGTGTCAGTATTACCGTATATGATTAAATCCACATAAATGTGGTTTTTGTGTGGCATCCGGGCGACTTCTAAGATTTATTTTTTCCACGCATGGGATCACAATTGATTTGTTGAAGGTTGAAGCAATCATCAATTTGCCTCCTCCTTCTACCTTACGCCAATTCCAAAGTTTGCAAGGGAAGGCAAAATTTCTACGACGATTCATTCCTAATTATGTCGAACTAACGAAAGGTTTCACTTGACTTCTTAAGAAGGGTCATGATTTTGTGTGGGATGATATCACTAAAAAAGCGTTTGACACTTTGAAACTTGCATTAAACTGCACACTACTATTATATCCCCCAGATTACAGTCGAGATTAATTCGTATATCTGGTTGCTTCAGATCACACCATCGTCATAGTTATGGTCCAAGAGGATGATTCACAAGATGAACATGCCATTTACTATTTGAGTTGGAGTCTTATGTCCACTGAAATCAAACACATACATGTGGAGAAATTGGCCTTGGCATCTGTTCAGGCTATTCAACATTTTTGTCACTATATTTTATTGCGCAAGACCACAATTATTTCTGATTGCAACCCTATGCAACATATTCTTACCAGAAAATTGCTAGGGGGAAAACACTCCAAATAGATTGTGATTCTTCAGGAGTTTGATTTGGAGTTTGAAAAATCCAAGTCAAAGAAATCTTTGGTATTTCCTGAGTTAATATGTGACCTCCCCTCCGATGATACAAAAAATGTGGCAGGAGATTCGTTTCCTAATGAATCTCTCTTTCTGATTAGTTCAGACAATATATGGTATAGATACATCATCATTTATCTCCAAACCCAAAATTTCCAGCCTGATGTCTCTCGTGTACCTCAAGCCATTGTGACCAACCATGGAACCCATTTTCACAATTTCATGATGTCTGAGCTAACCGATAAGTTGGGTTTATGGCATGAAAACTCAACCCCTTTTTACCCACAAGCCAATGACCAAGTCGAAGCAATAAACAAAGTTTTGACCACTATGATTTGATGGATGGTGGGGATTCATAAGTCAAGTTGGAATACAATGTTTTTTTTGGCATTATGGGCCTATCGGACGTCAGTTAAATCTGCTATGGGTTTCACGCCTTTCCAATTAGTGTATGGTATCTAAGCCATCTTTCCAATTGAATGTGAAATTATGTCTCTGAAGCTAGACGTTGGACTTCTCCCTAACACCACAACCGAGGAAGAACGTCTGTTGTATTTAATACAATTAGACGAGACTCGTTGTGATGCTACATTAGTAATAGAAACCCAAAAGAAACATGTAAAGGCTCAATACAAAAAACATGTTAAACCTCGTGTTTTTTCAAGGTGATTTGGTTCTCCTTTATGACCAAGATCGTGACTTTTTGGGGCAGGTAAATTTGAGCCCATGTGGCGTGGTCCTTATATCATTAAAAGAGTATTAGAGAAAGGGGATTATGAGCTGGTTGATTACAATAGAATTCCTTTTGGTGAAACCAGAAATGGGCTTTACCTAAAGAAGTACTATGCTTAAAATGTTTTGCATGAGTGATTTGTAATTTAATGTATCATATTCTAGTGTGTTTTTTGTCGTTTCTTTTTCTTTCCTCAAACTTCTTACCTTGCCTTTTGCTTGATTTCCATATGTTGGCATTCTCGCTACCTTATATTGGCTTTGCTGATGGTGCTAGTCACAGTACTCAAAATATCACATCTGTTGCATGGGTAATCTATGCACCTATTTATGAGTTGATAAGTCTACGTGGTATTTTCCTAAGTCATGGAACTAATACCATTGCAGAATATAGTGTGGTCATTGAATTATTTACTGACGCCATTTCACTTGGCATCCGTCATTTGATTGTATGACTCGATTCTCAACTTGTGGTGCTGCAATTAAGCAACATCTATTCCTTTAGAAGTCCTACACTATTACGGGTATATTTGAGAATTCACCTCTTGGAAAGAAGTTTTGATTACATTGAATATCAACACATTCCTAGATATCTAAATACATTAACATATTATTTACCCAATAATGTTTTAGATATACATTTGTGCAATTTATAAATCCAAATACAAACACATAAAGACAAGTAAGCCTATAATTGTTTTTTGTATTATAACATAAAAAGTTACGAAAAGTGTGTCGTGAGACCAAAATATCGAAGAACATGGCTTCATATACATATATGCATCATGGATG
>ML834546.1:30924-49446 GCA_009831015.1 Picea engelmannii | reverse complement strand
AAACATCGCATGAAATGAAAATATCGTTAATTCGTAAAATGCGACGACAATTTGAAGTTCAGAAGATGTAGGTGTAGGCAGCTTAGAGGGCAATAGAAAAAATTGTATTGGCTGCCAACAATACCCTCATCCTAGATGCGAGACCACATGCCCTCATGCACATCCTGTAACACCGCCTCCAGGCGATGGCGTATGTCCTCAAAATCTACTCTGGCAGCCGTCGGAGGAGCATGTGATGGCCCTGCACCAGGGTCATCAAATCGGTGTCTCCTCTCTGCCCTCTCCAGATCAGCTGGTCACACCACGACATCCTCATGTCGACATCTCTCTCCCTGCGATAGTCTCTCCGGCTCCTGACGAGTCGGCGCTCTCTGCAACTCCACCTCACGCCCGCGAGGTGCCACATATGCACATACAAACAAGCAATAGATAGTATCAACATCTATATCATATACATATGTCATGCTATCTCAAAACACAAAAACATACATATCAACATCATCAACATACCTCGGCGGTCAAACACCTCCCCTGGAGGTAGCACCATGTCCAGATCCTCTCAGAAGTCAACCCCGGCATAGGGGTACCGCAATATCACCTGCATCATCTGCCGCCATACCTACACCACCTCTACAGTAAAGAAGTGGCCACCCTTTCCACCACCATGGTGAAGCAACATAGTCGACCATTTCCTCAGTCGTGGCTCTCGCGCCCCAGGCGCACCCAATAGAATCCTAGGGTGCAACATCGGCACCCTCTCTAGAAACCAGGCCACCAGGATGGACCCCAAGGAAAACTCTCCCGTATCCGTGGACCGACAGTGGTCCAACTGCCCTACCATCCTGGCATGCAGCGTAAGCCCCCAGGCGAAGTGCTCGCCGGCCAACACTCTCTCCATCACCATCAGCTAGCCACCATTAATCCGCTGCATCTCCAGCGAACCATAAACTCTCACAATCATCGCTACTATACAACGATGCACTAGGGCATCCATCGCCCCAATGCTCACGGCTATGCCGGACATAAAGTTCGACCCCGAACAATATCTCCGGCCAACCGTCGCTAGCTACGTATCCCTTGGTAGCACCGGCTCCACCAGTAGGGGCGTTCCCCAAAATGGGAGCCCATTCAAAAAATACACATCCTCCATCGCAGTGAAGGGAATCTGCTCTCCCCGCACTATGAAGCAGTGTAGGTCCAGACTCCACATCTGGATAAGAAACTGCAGGAGATATTCCTGTGCCCATATCAATGGGCACTCAAAGAACTTCAGCAGCCCACAGGCTGCCAAAGTCGCACGTACACCTGGCTCCTCAATATCCATGGCGTCTCGCAGCTGGGACCAATCCCACTCTCGCCAACCAATAGGCATCGTGCACAAAGCTCACTTGCAACACATAAAACTGTCCTCAGTCAGCCACATGGACAATCAACAACATAAAAAAGACATGTTTTACACCCATCAACCTTGCCTCCACAGCGCAGTCGTTTAACCCACAGGCACGCACACATGCGCGCCTATACACCCCATAGGTGTGCACGTGTGCGCATCTGTTCACTACACAGGCATGCATGTGTGCGCACCTGTTCACTACACAGGCATGCTCTCAGGCGCGCCTGTTCACTCTATAGGCGCGCACATGTGCGCGCCTGTTCAGCCGACAGGCACGCCCATAGTGTGCGCCCACTACCCCCTTACTAGCGCTCCCATGCGTGCCTATCCGGTGGGAAAGCACGCACGTGTGCATTCCTACTACTGGATCACCCACGCACGTGGGGCCCACACCCATAAACACCCCCTGTACGGCCCTCCGTATAGGCTGTGCCCAAAAAATGAAACCCTAATTCTATGCAGGATGATCAGACCACTAACCTGAAGTTCGCGGGTCCTCGCTCGGATTCCTCATCCTCCCAGAATCTCACAGACTCCTCTGAATGCTTCTCATACAATCACTATAGCAGCAAGTACAAATGAGGTGGCAATGTGGGCCCTACAACTATATATAGGCCTTTTTGCCAAACTTCCACTCACCATTCTGAGAGCTCCAGGTGTCCATTTCTTGATCCGTCTTCAGCCACGGGATCAACATCCCTTCATCTACATCACGACAATCCCTGGGCCTCTTTTCATCCTGAGCCCCCGGGACGCCATTTTCCATACACTGATCAGGTACGCATGTGCATATTCACACTTATCAAATACATGCTCATATATTCGATTCTCTTCAGATATTGTTCACGTCGGGTATTTGGTTTTCATGTGTGGAGGTACTTGGTCATCATACATCAACACAACCCCTTTAGGTATATACTCAGCACTGGCATGTAGTCATTCCCTCTAAATCTCACTTACATTTCCAATCACACCCTCTGACATTTGCCTCTAGGATCCCCATTTATCGCTCTGCAGTACCCACACCTCCATTTGCATCTTCGGTACTGTCATCCGGTAGCACTCTTACCCACATGAGTTGTCCCATTCATATCACCCTTTTGCGCTTTTGACACTCATGTTGTTTTTCAAAAACCCTTTAGGGATGGGAGTCTCGATAGTCTTACATCATGTCGCGAATTAGCGACATACTCCTTCTCCTCATTTTGCTAGCTTTCCCAATGGACTCCCAGATTATCTCTCCATGGTTCTATTTTTGGGCTGCACCTCCGCAGTAGCATGAACCCTCCATTTCATCCACAATCCATTTGCCCATCTTCAAATCTCCCTTCATTTCACCTACCTCATACAGAAACCCACCCATGGGGCCCCCACCCTCCATCCGTTCTCCGAGAAAATTATGCCCTACCCAGGCCAACCATATCACACTGGGGCACCCGTTTTTGTATTTGTACACTTCTCCCCAATTATTCGTTATTTATTGTACAAACGCCTTTGTTTCCAGTCGTCACATTACCTTTTTGTCGTCACCTTTGACGACCTTCTTCCCTTTTTGGCTAAACGCAACCCATGTCACCCTTGGTTGGGGCACTACTTATCATCCACCATTGCTGACATCGTCCATATCTTCAGAGTACCCCACAGGCCACTTACCTCTTCCCTCTGAGTTTTTTCACCTTGTCCCGCCTCTGGCACAACTTATCCCCTACTTGTCGTCCCCCTGACACTTGACCTCGTTGAATGGTTGTGGCCACTTTTATCTCACATATAATCCAACCAAGGGTAGTCTTGAGTCTTCCTACATCTTGACTCCGTCCATGTATCTCCTCCACTTCCTAACCTCACCTAGTAGATTTCACGAAGCCATTTTCTTCTGGGAGTCGCGTCCCCCTTTTCTGTCGACATCAGCACAGTTTTTCAGAAGGGTGACAGTATCTTGATTCTCATTACCCACCCAATGAGAGATCTCGGATGGCACAGGGTGAAACACAATTGCTCCATACTGTCGTTGACCCCCATAACATTCGACGTCAACACTTTCTCATGTTACGGTGGGTCTTACTTTGCGACTATTGCAGTTAGTTCTTTCACTTGCTGAAGACCTCTGAACTTGGTTGGGCTATCAATGCCCACAGAATTGGTGATACTTATTACCATGGTCACTGCCTACTGCTCAGAGTATGTTCATCTGCAGAATTGTCTTCTGCTTTTATCACGACCTCCCCTGAGGGCGCTACAGTTGTATACACCAACACTTCATTCCTCTTTTTTGAGTTACATGACACGAGCATGGGGCATGCCCGCCTCGTTTGTACACAGTTTTATTTTTTACACACCTCATGGAAGGTTGGGTTCTACCAGTTCTTTTTCCTCCAATGGATCGCTCTGGACGATCCCACTATTGCTCTCTCTTACAACAACACTCTCAGTAGAAGAAACATTGATGGATTTCGGCTATACATATGCTCCTAACCTCATCCATCAGGGGGCATCTGTTATCACTGAAATTTCGTCCGCACATGGTTACAAGAATTCAGCATCGTCAAACAGTTATGAAGTCATCCATGGACCTGAATTAACACAAAATCATTCATAAAGGGTCAAAAACTATACAAAATAGTAAAAAATTGAAGGGCGCTATGAAGACACTGGGCGCGCGTGAACATGCGTGCAACAGGAACGCAGAAATCGTGCACATGCGCATGATGCGCAACTGTTATCGCAAAAATCCGCGCACCTGAGAAACGACGCATTTATGAGAGTGGTTGGCCTCCCACCCACTTCTGGTTCATCTCCCAAGCCGATTTGACACTCAAATTTGGACTGGATTCGACTGGATGGCTGGTCAAAGACCTAGAAGTTCCCTAATTAGCCTCTTTACACACTACAAACTAGTTGAACAATAGCTCAAAGGAATGTTATAAAAAGGCCATGGATACACTTCATTTTTCAAGGAATTCAAAGCAAAGTTATGCTACCATTATTCTCTTGAGGACTTTATCCTTGCCAAGAGTATATTTGCATCATTGCATTGGGCAATCCATCTCACCCCTTGAGTGGATTAGCAAAGAGTTCTTTCACCATTTTCATTTTTATTTGTTGTAAGAAGAGCTTACTTGTGGGGGTCCAAGAGCCCTCCCTTGGAGGAAGAAGGGACTCATAGTCCCCTTNCTTCTCGGTGTTTTCTTTCACTAATATCAGCCTTATCATTGGTGACATGGGTCTCATTGTTCTTTTTGTCTCTATGTCCCTATGCTTATAAATTTAGTTGTTATTTCATTTCTTAGTTTAATTCTTAGTTGTTGTTTTCTATTTCTTTTTCTAGCCATTTTCCTTGCAGTTTTCCTGCTCAGCAGACCCAACTAAGCTTGCAAGCACCTCTATTTTGCTCACTAAGGTGATGAAAGAGATGCAACACTTGGTATTAACAAAAACTAATATCCACGCTGAACTTGAAAGATCTTGGGAAACCCTTGTTAGAGAAGAAGAAATAGAAATAGCTCAAATAAAAAGAAGACAACAATAAATCCAAGAAAAATTGGAACCTTATAAAGGTCCAATAACGAGAAGTAAAAGTAAAAAATTATTGTTCTATAAGTCTATTCAAAGTTTAAATTCAAAAATAAGTGAAACCATAAACATGGGAGACCGAGAAGAATGAAGAAAGGGAATAAAATAATAGACAGATAAATACAAGAAGACGGGCATTATTTAGTATCAAGACCAGACCAAGGAAATAATGCATCAACCCAAGGTATTTCATCTCAAAATCAGCTGCAAGATTCATCTTACAGTCTGCTATCAACTGCTTGTCCCCTGTTAGAAAAAAGGTCATCTACATACAACACCAGTATGAGAGGTGCCTCCCCTGTAAGAAAATAAAAGTTCAGTTCCGCCTCTCTCTTCTGGAAACCCATCTCCCAAAAGTAGTTGTCTATCCTTGAGTACCATTCTCTAGGTACCTGCTTGATCCCATACAAGGATCTCCTCAATATGAAAACATATGTCTCCCTATCACTGACCTTGAATCCCTCTAGCTTCTCAACATACACCTCCTCCTCAACAACTCCATTGAGAAAGGCGGTCTTCACATCCATCTAATGAATGCGCTAGCCCATATATGTTGCTAATGAAATAATAGTCTTGATCGATGAGTACCTGGCCACTAGGGAAAATGTCTCCTCATATTTGACTCCCTCTCACTGTGAAAACCCCTTGGCCATGAAGAACGCTTTTTACTTGTCCACGCTTCCATATTCTACATGCTTGACCTTGTGGATCCACTTGGATCCAACCACCTTCTTCCCTTCTAGCCTGGGAACCACCTCGCAGGAACATCATTTTTCATGATGGATGCATACTCCTCCATCATGAACTCTTGCCACACTCCATGTTGTGCAGCATGATCATAAGTGGAAGGCTCTGCATCAATAATTTGTGTCATCAATACCATGTACCCAAGTCTCTCTGGTGGTTTACTTTGTCTGAAGTCTCTCCGTGGAAGCCCTGCCAATTTAGAATCACTAATTGTGGAATTATACGACTTATGTCGTGGCCTAGTACCATGTTCCTGTGGAACTTCATCATGTTGCTCCTCCTCATCATCATCTTTCTCCTGATGATCATGTCCAACAGTCTCCCTCTCAACACCTATATCTGTACCCTGTGTCTACTACTGTGATCTTGTGCTCTGATCCCGTGCCTCCTCAATCTTGACTCTCGATCATGTCCCTGTTGGTCCTTTGTTGTTAAGTTTCTAGTCCTCAATGCACACTCCTCCTCGAACTGTACATCCCTACACACAATGATATTTCTTCATGCTGGCACAAAGATCTTGTAGGCCCTGGAGGCCTCGCTGTAACCAACCAAAATCCCCTTGTTTGTTGTGGGGTCTAACTTCATCCTCTTCTCCAAAAGGAAGTGACAATAACATGTGATGCCCCAAATGTAGAAATGACTCACATCTGGGCTGGTACCTTTAAATACCTCCTTAGGTGTCAACTTTACCAATACTATGTGGGGACTCCTATTTTGAATATTAAAAACAGTGTGATTAGCCTCTACCCACAAAAACAATGGCAAATCATGATCATGTATCATCGTCCATGTTGCTCTGACTATGGTCTTTTTCTTCCTCTCGACCACTCCATTATGTTGAAGATTGTAAGGAATTCTGAGTTCCTTCTTGATCCCTGCTGCTGCATAATAATCCACAAACTCCTTGGAGGTGTACTCACCCTCATTGTCAAATCTCAAAACTTGAAGCTTCCTACCAGTATGGTTCTCATCCAGAGTTCTGAACTCCTGGAATATTTCAAAGACTTAATCCTTAGTCTTCAGGAAGTATATCCAGGTCTTCCTAGAGTAGTCATCAATAAATAGGAAAAAATATTTGAAGCCACTCACTGACTCCACTCTCATCGGACCACATACGTCAGAATGTATCAAGTCCAATATTCCCTTGGACCCAAGCTCGCTCGGTGGAAATGGTCTCCGACATACTTTCCCATTGCACAACCCTTGCAAGGGTCATGTCTCTCTATTGTGAACTTAGGAAATCTAGTGACTTCCTGTCTCAAGTGCCCCAATGCACCAAAGTGTAATTGTTCCATCCTCTTGTGCCACAACTCACCCATATATGTGGTTGTTATGACCAATGCTCTCCCTGGCTGAAACCGTAGCTTGTACACCTTCTCTTCTTGAACTCCAATCATCATGTCCATCTTCTTTCTTGACCTAACAAACACCCTTCCCTTACGGAAGGTGACCTTATACCCTTTATCCTCCAACGTAGAGACTGAGATGAGGTTCTTTTTCAACCATGAAACATATAGTACGTCAGCAAACTTGATTGGTTTACCTAAATCTCTATGAAACATGACTATGCCAACCCCTTGCACCTGTCATCTCCAAGCTCTATAACAAGATTCACACCTCCCTCTTGTAACCTAGTGAAAAACGCCTTGCACCCTGTTATATGACAAGATGCTTCATTGTCCACAAACCACATCTCTGAGACTATTGCGCTAGACATACATGCTATGAAGAAAAAATCATCCTCGAAGATTTTGGCAAACTCATCCACTCCTACAGAATTTTCCATCTATAGTTGGTTCTTCTTCTTCTTCTCTAGAAATTGTGAGGCGAAATGTCTCATCTTGTGACACTAGAAACATTTGACTTTAGGAAAGCCAATGTTCTTCTTCTTTCCCTCATGGCTCAAACCCTTATGCTGTAAAACTTTCGACTGTCTTGATTATGTGCCTTGGATCCTCACAATCCTCTTAGATCTCTAATGATACACTTGTAATGTTTCTTCTTCAATTGTCCCGCTCTGATCCCATGTGAATTTTCTTTAAACCCGGTTCATTAACCAATTAAATTTCACTTGTAACTGATTATACCAGGCTTTCTTTCACAAATAAATAATGCACAACATAAATTAAATAACTAGGAATATAAAGTATAAGATAACAACAATCACATCAATTGTATACCATGATTTGTGGACAAATAGTCCCTAGAAAAACCACAGAGGGAAAACCAGTGCAGAAGATTTGGAGATTTTTATTATTCAGCAGGAAAATATATAATCTTCTTACAGAAAATATGGAGCCAAACTTCAGCTAAATGCCTCCAAGATGAAGTATGAACCTTCTCTCAACCTCTAGGACCCATATGCTTTAGAAAAATCCAACACAGAAACCTCTTCATGTGTCGTGTGAATTTTCTTCAAACCCAGTTCACTAAAATCAATTAATTGTTTTGTTAATTGATTCTACCAGGTTTTCTTCACAAATAAATACTACACAACATAAAATAATAACCAGGAACTTAACAGTAAAAGATAACAACAATCACATCATATGTACACAAGTAATTTTTGGACAATTCGTCCCTGGAAAAACCACAGAGGGAAAACCAGTGCAGTAGATTTGAATTTCATTATTATTGAGTAGGAAAATATAGAGATCTCTTACAATAAAACCAGCCCAACCAAATACAAAACCTCCTCAGCAAATGTACAGTCCCCTTCTGCAAATCCTCCTGATCATATATTTGTAGGAAAATACCTATGCAATGTTGAATATGTGTGCCAATTTCAATGTAGAAGCCTCCTTTGTCTCCCTGCAAACTCTCTCTCCAAACCCTCAAGCAACTCTTCTCTTTCTCTCTTTACAAAATCACCTCTCTTGTGCATAATGCGCCCCTCTCCAAGTTGATCTCATTTTTTACTCAATGAGAAAGTGAGAAACCTTATCTCCAAAAGGATGGAGGGCCAATATTGATCCTCACACACCATATGAGATCATTGGTCAAGATTAAAAGACCACAACTTAAATTATTTCTCATTTTAACTTTATAAAAAGTACTCATTAAGTCAACATTAAAATATAACCCATTTAATGTACCTTTTCCTAAGTATAACTTTAAGAAAAAGATTAACCCATCAACTTGGATAAGTTTCATTGTCCTCCATTCTAGGATTCCATGCATGGTGAAGACCTTCCTTTATATCCAATCTCAACACTCCCTCTTAGCGAGGAATTGATTATCTCTCAACCCCATCTGATCCCTAAACTTTTCAAACTTTTGTATGTTCAGTGCCTTGGTGAAAATTAATGGAATCTTCTCATCAGTCTGTATGTAATCAAGTCTCACAGATCCTCTCTGTACATAATCCCGGATGAATTGATACCTAATATTGTTGTGATTGTTATGATCACGAAACATCAGATTCTCAAAGATCTTGATGCAACTCTGATTGTCACAATGAATCACAGTAGCTTCTAGCTCCTACCTGAACAATCCCAAGAGTAGATTCCTAAGCCACAATGCCTCACATGTTTCCAAGCTAGTAGCCATGTACTCTGCCTCAGTAGAGATTAATGCCATTGATTATTGCTTCCTTCTTAACCAGGAAATGATGCTCGATCCAATGTTGAAACAACAACCTGAAGTACTCTTTTTTTCCTCTGCACATCTTTCCCAATCAACATATGTAAAGCCTTCCAATCTCACTCAACCACTACACTCATATAAAAACCTGTACTCCATTGTACCTCTAAGGTAGGGAAGCACATGCTTTGCAACTATCCAATGTACTCTTCGAGGGTCCACCATGAACTGACTCAAAGATTTTACTGCAAAGATGATATATGGCCAAGTATTGACCAAATACATGAGCGATCCAATCAACCGACGAAAGACAGTGGGTTCTACTATCTTTGAATTTGATGCATCAACATTCCTCCAGTTTGTGACTAGAGGCATGGACATGGGCCTACTATATGTCATCCTGAACCTACACAATATCTTTACTGTATACTTCCCATTTCCCAAGAAGAAGCACCCATCCTGCTACCAGACCTCCAAACCAAGTAAGTAATGCATCAACCCAAGGTCTTTCATCTCAAACTCAGCTGCAATATTGGCCTTGCAGTCTGCTATCATTTTCTCATCTCCTATAAAAAATATGTCATCTACATATAACACCAGTGTGAGAGGCACCTCTCTTGTAAGAAAATACAGGTTCAGATCAGCCTCACTCTGCTGGAAACCCATCTCTCTCAAGTAGTTGTCTATCTTCGAGTACCATGCCCACGGTGCTTGCTTGAGCCCATACAAGGATCTCCTCAGTATACACACATGTGTCTCTCTATTTCCTACCTCAAATCCCTCTCGTTGGTCAATATATACCTCTTCCTCAACAACTCCATTAAGGAAAGGGATCTTCACGTCCATCTGGTGAACGCGCCAACCCTTTTTTGTTGCCAATGATATGATTGCTTGGATCAAGGAATACCTAGCCACCAGTACGAAATTATTTTCATAGTCAAATCATTCTCATTGTGAAAACCCCTTGGCCACAAAGAGGGATTTTTACTTGTCCACGCTTCCATCTGTTTCATGATTGACCTTGTAGATCCACTTCGATCCAACCACCTTCTTTCCTTCTATCCTGGGCACCACCTCCTATACATCATTCTTCATAATGGAGGAATATTCTTCCATCATGACCTCCTTACACACTCCATGTTGTGCAACCTGCTCATAAGTGGAAGTTTCTACATCAATAAGTTGTGTCATCAATGCCATGTACCCAAGTCTATCTGGTCGTTTACTTCGTCTAAAGTCTCTCTCTGGAAGCCTTGTCATTTTAGAATCATTGGCTATGGATTTATACAACTTAGGTCATGACCTAGTATTTATCTTCTGTGGAACTGCATCACACTCATCTTCCTCCTCATCATGTTGCTCCTGATGATTATGTTCAACAATATCCCTCTCAACACCTATACCTATAACAGTACCCTGTGTCTGACTATGTGATCTAGTGCTCTGACTCTGTGCCTCCTTAGGCTTGACTCCTGAATCCTATCCTTGATGGTCTCGTGCCTGCAAGTTTCTAGACCTCCTCAATGCATGCTCCTCTTCGAACTATACATCCCTACACACAATGATATTTCTGCATGCTGGCACAAAGATCCTATAGGCTTTGGAAGCCTCACTATATCCAAAAAGCAACCCCTTATCTATTGTGGGTTCCATATTTGTCCTCTTCTTTGAAGGGACATGACAGTAACATACACTGCCCCAGATGCAAATATGACTCAAATTTAGTTTGGTACTTGTAAATACCTCCTCAGGTGTCAACTTCCCCAAAATTGTGTGGGGACTCCTGTTCTGAATATAAATAGTTGTGTAACTAGAATTTTCCCATAAAAACAGTGGAAAACCTTGATCATGTATCATCTCATGTTCTGCTCCAACTATAGTCATGTTCTTCCTCTCGGTAACTTCATTCTGCTGAGGATTGTAAGGAACAACGAGTTCATTCTTAATCCATGTTGCTGCACAATAATCCTCAAACTCATTGGAGGTATACTCACCCCCGTTGTTAGATCTCAACACCTGAATCTTCCTGCCAGTCTGGTTCTCAGCTAGAGCTCTGGACTCCTGAAATCTATCGAATACTTCATCCTTATCCTTTAAGAAGTATATCTAGGTTTTCTTGGAGTAGTCATCAATGAATAGAACAAATTATTTGGAGCCACTCACTAACTCCATGCTCATCGGACCACATACGTCAGAATGTATCAAGACCAATACTCCCTTGGACCTTTTCTCGCTAGGTCCAAATGGTCTTTGGGCATACTTACCCATTGCACATCCCTTGCATGGATCATGTCTCTCTATTGTGAACTTAGGAAACCCTGTGACTGCCTGTCTTAAGTGTCCCAACGCACCAAAGTGTATGTGTGCCATCCTCTTGTGACACAACTCTCCCATGTCTATGGTTGTACTGACTAATGTTCTCCTTGGTTGAAACTAAATATTGTACACCTTCTCTTCTCAAACCCCAATCATCCTGTCCATATTATTACTTGACCCTACTAGCATGATGAACAACCTTCCCTTACAGAAGCTGACCTCATACCCTTTATCCTCAAGAGTAGAGACGGAGATTATTTTTCAACCCCAGAACATTTAGTACATCAACAAACCATAGTGGTTTACCAGAATCCCTCTAAAACAAAACTGTACCAACCACTTGTGCCTTGTAGCTCCTTTCATCTCCGAGCTCTATAAATAGATTCACGCCTCCCTCTTGTAGCCTAGTGAAAAACTCCTTGCACCCTATCATATGACAAGATGCTCTGTTGTCCACAAACCACATGTCTGAGACTGTTGCGCAAGACATACAAGCTATGAAGCATAAATCCTCCTTCAATCTTTTGGCAAACTCATCCACTATTTATGAAGCTACCATATGTGTTTGGTTCTTCATATTCTTCTCTAGACATTGTGAGGAAAAGTATCCCATCTTGTGACACTGGAAACATTTGAATTTTGAAAATTCAATGTTCTTCTTTCCAACCTTCTTTTTCTTCTGCTTTCCTTTGCCTTTGCTTGCAAGATCCAAGCCTTCTTCATCCAAAATCTATGGTGAAGATGAAGATCCACTAGACTGACCAAGTATGATCTCCTATTGCACAAAATCATCCCATAAACGATTCCAATCAGGTAGTTTCTCTCGAGATACAACTCCACTCACGAACACATCCCATGAATTCGAAAATCCATTCAGTGTCGCACGTACCAACTCTGAATCTTCAGTTTTCTCACCTATTGCGTCTAGATCATCCCTGATCTATGTAAGTCGAGTAAGGTAGTGAACCACACCTTCCCCTTTAGCCATCTTGGTACTTCTCAGTATTTCCCGAAGCACCATCACCATGTTTTCATTTTTACTCTGGTAAAGGTCATTCAAGGAAGCCCACATCTCCTTAGCGGACTTTTTCCCTGTGAGGTGAGGGATTATGTGATCCTTTACCCCATCAAGGATTATTCTCTTAGATTTAGCCTCACCCTTCTTCCAGGTCACCAATGCAGCTGCATATGTGGGAGTTGCATCCTTATCATCAACATGATCAAGGACATCATTTACATCCAAAACCATAGTGACCCTTTCCTTCCAGGTGAAAAAATTTTGAGCTCCCTGAAGCCTATCTTCCATTCTCAAGGTCATGGCCATTTCTAAAAATGATTTTGTGCTGCAGATTTGAACTTCTGTGTTGTAGATATGAACTTATGTATTGTAGATCTGAACTTTTGTGCTATAGATATGAACTTTTGTGTTGTAGATTTGAACTTTTGTGTTGCAGATCTGAACTTATGTGTTGTTGATCTAAACTTATCTGTTGCATATATGAACTTTTGTGTTGTAGATCTGAACTTATATGATGCATATTTGAACTTTTTTGTTGCAAATATGAACTTATCTGTTGCAGATTTGAACTTATTTGTTGCAGATCTGAATGTGATACTACTTATTCAACAGTCTTGCTCTGATACCATGTGAATTTTCTTCAAACTCAGTTCACCAAAATAAATTAATTTTTCTGTTAACTGGTTTTTCCAGGTTTTCTTCACAAATAAATACTACACAATAGAAAATAATAACTAGGAACTTAACAATAAAATATAACAACAATCACATCATATGTACACAAGTAATTTTTGGACAATTCATCCCTAGAAAAGCCCAGGAGGGAAAACCAGTGCAACAGATTTGGATTTTATTATTATTGAGCAGGAAAATATAGAGATCTCTTACAATAAAATCGGCCCAGCCAAATACAAAACCTCCTTAACAAATGTATGGTCCCCTTTTGCAAATTCTCCTGATCATATCTCTGTAGGAAAATACCTCTGCAATTTTGAAGATCTGTGTCGATTTCAATGTAGAAGTTTCCTTTGTCTCCCTACAAACTCTCTCTCCAAACCCTCAAGCAATTCTCCTCTTTCTTTCTTCAAAAAACCGCCTCTCTTGTTCATAATGCACCCCTCTCCAAGTTGATCTCCTTTTTTACTCAATGATCAAGTGAGAAACCCTATCTCCAAAAGGATGGAGGGCCAAGATTGATCCTCACACACCTTAGGAGATCAGCGGTCAAGATTAAAAGACCACAAATTAAATTATTTCTCACTTTAACTTTATAAAAAGTACTCATTAAGTCAACATTAAAATATAACCCATTTAATGTAATTTTTCCTAAGTACAACTTTAAGAAAAACAACCCATCAAGTTGGATAAGTTTCATTATCCTCCTCCATGATAGGACACCATGCATGGTGAAGACCTTCCTTGCTATCCAATCTCAACACACCGTACAACCTCTGCATTTGCCCTGCATCACCCTATACAACTCCTCTACGTGGTTGTTAGATGTAGCCTCTACTTGATCGTGGAAATTGGTTGATTCTCAGCTTGAAGTCCTCCTCTCTCTCCATGCAAAACCCTCTTCTCTCAAACCTCATATTGATGCTCCTTCAATCGATCTCTCTCATGCGTAATGCACCCTCCTAGCCAAGTCAATTTCCCTTATACTCTAATGATCAAGTGAAAACCTAATCTCATAAGGATGGAGCACTGAGATTAACTCTCCCTCACTCTCCAAGATGGATGGCTAAGATTAAAACATCCATCAATTCAATTATTTTCACTTTAACCTTAGAAAAAGTGCTCAATAAAGTCAACTAAAGAATATAACACATCAACATTCCTTTTTCCTAAGCTAGCCTTTAGGAAAATTTAAATACTCAACTTGAACTTGTTTCATTATCCCCCCACCATGCTAGGACGTTGCAATCTAGTGGAAGAAATTCCTTGCTATATTCTCAACATGTTCATCATCAAAAAAGGAAATTTCATCCTAAAAAAGGAGTCACTAGTGAGGAATCATCACACAATGATCTATCATAATCACAACCAATAGCGGTATTTTCTACAAGTTGAACTATCGATCACGAATGTTTTCAAGGAGAAAAATGTCACCAAGATAGGAAACATCTTCAAGAATGGAGCTCTCAAAGGGAAGCACATCTTTCCATTATGCTACAATATTCTAATATATTAACTAATACTTCTTCAAAAGTGAACTAACCAATTTCCATGCATTGTGATCCATCCAATGAAGATCAACTCGAAATAGTATTATACCAACATCATTAGAGTATCTCTTTCATCCAAACATCATATTATTTTTTATTTTCCGACTCATCTTCAGGGAGTGGTTTTACAAACCACAATATTCACAATGATACAAATTCTAGTATCTACTTGAAACATTTCCATTCCTTCTGCCATCTTTACATGTTTTTTGACAATGCCCTTTTTCAGTGTTTATTGAATATTCATCTTTGTTGTGACTTCTTTGTTCATTTTTAGGATTACTTTCTTCTTCAATCCTTGAGAATTCACCTTCCTCAATTGTGCCACAAAATCTAATTCCTTCAACACTTTTCTCACAGAAATTTCATCCATGGGATTCTCAATTCCTAAAATATGCTTACCAATACCTCTATCTTTATAGTCCATCTTATGCAACAACTTGGAGCTTATAGTTTTAGTGTTCTTCTAAAGTAATTAAAGTCATCATATTGCAATTGAAGTTGATGAAACAAGTCATTTTTACTATGATTGTTTGCAACGTCATCATTTGGGAATCATAAATAAGTCTCAACATCACAAGTCACAACCATATCATCACATGTTATGGTGTGAGCATCACAAGACAAAGGCCTTATTTTCTTATCATAATATCATTCATAAGAAAATCATTTTGATCTCTTAACTTTTCAATATGCATGGGAAGACTAATATGTTCACTTTCTTTTGCGCTAAGTTATTTTTCAACTACTGGAAACTATTATGGATTTTAGAAATCATATTCTTTGTTGAAGTCAATTCTAGATAGAGTTGTTCATTTAACTTCTCTGTGTTTTCCAAAGAGCTAACAAATTCAATTTACTTCATCATACATGCACCAAAAACAAGAGCAAGTTCATTTGGCAATTCATCATTTTTCTAATATCACATAACAATGTTTCATATTTATCCTTTATTTCACATCTGGCAATCTTAAATTTTCTTCATCCAATGGTACACTTTCCTCAAGTTATTTTTGGAGAGATTCATTCTCATCTTTCAATTTGGAAAAATCTTCAACGTGTATATATTTATGTATCTCTTCTCTTATTTTCTTTTTAAGTTTGTCTTCCACTTGTAATGCATCCTCAATATCATTTTTAAATAGTTGCACTTTCTTTTTTAAGATCTCATTTCTATATTTTAAGATATTATTTTCACAATTTAAAACATCAATCACCTTTCAAACCATTGATTTGGGCTTGGAGCTCATGATTATGCTCCTTTAGTTGAGATATCCTCTTATTCATTTTAAATATCAACCTTGCTAGTTGTTAACCCCTATATTTTCACCCTTGAAAATCTTGAGGGTTAAGAACCAGCATGGAATATTTTGGCTGGCATTCTGAGATTCTCCCAGAGTTTAGCACTTATGGTTAGAAAATGTTTCTTCCCATCAGAGATAGGTATATCATTGGTACATGGATGTTTGGTTCAGAGTTAGAGTTATCATGTGTTCCTTTTCATTTTGAGAGAAATGTCTACATACATCAAGTGTTTCTACTTTTTGTTAGCCACAATTTGAATGGGTCTTGTTATAGCACAAGTTTTAGGTTGGGAAAATCTCGTCCCAACCACAAAATCATGTGCTACAACTATGGGAAACTACACCCAATGTCACCTCAATGTAGGTCCCGCACTTGGGGGGTGACTAAGGTCACTCCTGGGAGGCGATCCCGGAGACCCTAGGGGGAATGAGAAGGATGAAGACAAGTGTAAGGAGAAGTCCTCTGAAAGGTCAAGTGATGGAAGAATAGATTGGTTGAAAATGGTAAGTGAAGAGAGGTAAATGGATACCGAGTAAAGAGATAATTTTTAGTGCACCTGTACCTACCCAAGACACAAGAAAAAGACACTTTTCCAACCAAGTATAGTAATGGATCAACAAGTTAAACTTGTTGTCCCTAAAATATAGCATCATACAAGTTAGTAAATCAGAAATAGATTACATCCAAATCAGCAAGTAAAAGGTCTATATTAGTTAACAATGTTAGCAATAAAACTAGTAAACAATGTGGACTGAAAATAACACTTTAAGACTAAATAAAGATGGTCATCATAAAAGTAAATTTCTGCAGCAGTATGTCATCATTATGGCTGTAGAATTCAATGAAGTAAAACAGCAAATCTGAACATCAAAAAGTGCCAAACGCTATCCCAATAGATGCACCTAGGTTAGTAGGTTAAAATAGCAAAGTTAGAGGCTTAGTCTAGGGTTAGTTTGTGAGATATTAACAGTTAGGGTTAGAGTGTAAAAAATCCCTAATGTTGTAGGTTAGTTTTAATATAGAAATAATAATCCCCAAGGCATCAAGATCATTATCCAAAAGAGACAACTTCAAAACTTGAAATTTGTACGTTTACCAAGGCAAACATTTATTTCTCCCATGCAATAAGTAAATGACTAGTGCCTTTAAGAAAGGGTTAATGAAGTCAAGAGAATGTGAAGAAGCTATATAGGTTACTTCCTTGGGGGTGTAAACACATTTACTCCCCAATGCAAGCTTCTCTTATCTAAGGTTTTAACTAGGAGGGTGTATGCAATTATACTCCTCTTATTAAACCCTTATGAAACAATATTCCCTTACCAATAAAATGGTGGAAACACAAGTAGGGGTGCATGCCCTTATACTCCCTACTTGGCTCATTCAAATAGAACCTTCAACTTTTACAAATGATAATATAATGAAATAAATTCCACCTTCAAGCATTAAAGGGAAATAAAATATAGACTACCCACCAAAAAAGAAATGAACAAAGTCTTCCAAGGCTAGCGCACCATCTCCATCAACCATATACAAGACATAGCCATAAAAAAAATCACAAGAGAGAGAACTAGCCAAAGAGAGAGAAAATTTCAGTCCAAGAGCCTCTCACAATGGAGGGTTATGTTATTATAAAATGAGATGTTATGATTTCTATTTATACAAAATGTAGCTAACATAGTTTGTCCACATAATATTAGGGAAAACAAAAGATTAGGGGTCAACAACCCTAATATTGCCCCTTTTACAAAATAATATTAAACAATTCACTTTAATTTCACTTTTGCACAAAGAAAACCCTAAAACAAAGGTGATGTCATCCCTTGAAGGAGGACGTTTTGGAAAATTGAGAAAGTTGTTGGAGTTGGGTTGAAAAGTAGGGCCTCCAAAGGCCATGTGGAAATCATCCAGAGCCTCTCCACCTAAAAATTCCATGTGTCATGCTTTGATTCATCATCAACCACCATATGCCCCTCAAATGTGACGTCAATCCCCAAGGGAGTGACATTTTTCCCCTTCTAGGAAAGTCGTTTGACATGCAAAGGGTGGGCTATGTCTATCCAACTGTCTCTTAGGCCTTCAAAAGCATTTATTTTTCATCTGGCATGTGGGCCTATGTCATCCATCATGTGGGTTGCTTTCACTCATGGAAGCCCAAGCTAGGCGTTTTCTTCCAAAATTGGCCGCCAACCTATACCTGCAAGACAAATGGATACACCCTCCAAGGATCTCAAGTCAAAGCATCATGATGAGTGAATCAAGTCAATAAAAGATCCATTAAATCATGTATACCAGGACTACATCATACAAACATGCGTTGATACTGAGAGGGGGGTGAATCAGTATCAAGTACAATTTAAAACCTTTTT
>ML834546.1:0-12907 GCA_009831015.1 Picea engelmannii | reverse complement strand
TCTGAAATTGAGTCTTTGTGGTGCTCTGATCTTTCGCCACGTGTCCTCTTGATCCAACGGACCACAACTGTCATCTCTGCCTTGCAGCTTCACCATATCTAACGGCTATTGGTCCTTCGTACTTCCCACAGATCCTACGTCCCAGATATTCTCGCGATTTCGCCACTTCGCCGTGTGAGTTCTCAACACCTTCAAGTCCCGATCTACGAAACCCCGAAATGGAGTCAGACCAACATAATTTGGCCTTTCGCATTTCTCCTCTTCTGCGCGTTCTTCTTGTCTATATTCTTATCTGACGGCCCTCGTTCTTTTAGGAATTTTGAATGGATCCAACGATCAGAAATCCTTCTCAAGCTTTACGGGCCTTCGATCAATCGATCAACCTGAACTTATCTTTTGTTTTCCTGGTTGTGTTGCCTTTGATCATTCGATCTTCCTGAATATCACTGCGTTGTTGATCGTCGCTATTGTACTCAAGCCATCATCACTGCTATACTTGCCATCAATGACAAGCATGCGCTGCCTATTAAGCATTTGCCAACACATATGATATTGGAATCTAAGCATCTACAGGTCTTGTATCTGTTGATAACCAATACAGAGGAAAAATTGTAAATGATTTAAATAACAAGAATAATAATTTCCACAGTAGAGGTTGTACTAAATTGTAGCCAAGAATTCATCAATTAGATATTTGAAGAAAGACGAAATGACAGGGAAACACATAACTCAGACATGACAAAATATGGAATCTTCAATCTGCATTTCCATTAATTCAGAGTCTCTTCAAAATTACTTTGTCAAAATGCCTTTTTAGAGAAATAAAAAAGCCTGCTTTCAGTCTTTGATCCTTGTATTTATACAAGGTCATCAATACTTGATGGTTAGCAATCTCATACTTTTTAGGAGAAAAATAGTTACAAAATTGTAACCTTAACTGTTGCATGATTAACTTTTGTTCGTCTATCATTTCAATAGTATGAGATTTCAAATGATACTTCATTGTTTAGTTGAAGTCTCTCCCCCCTTTGATGCTATGCATCCAATACATTTCTCCAGAAAAAGAACAAAATTTCTAGGAGGTGTCGGAAGATCCCTAGTCTCAAACAGATAAAACTTTCTTTGTACCTTTGGAAACTGGTCTTCAAAACCTTTGTCGACAAACCTGATCACTTGCAACTTTAAATTGGGTTGTACCATCCATCTATCTATTAGGTTGGCATCGATTTCCTTCAACTGTGAAATCTCCGCCTGAATCTCCTTCAAGCCCTCTTTGCAGTTCAACTATTGTTTCGCAATGTTTATCTACCCCAGTGGCTAAGAGAAATCATTTATTTCAATACCTAACACTTGCTTATCCAAAGAATCAAAGATTCCCTCACAGTCATCTTTGATTTCTTTGATTATCTTCTTGTTTTCGGATATGTTTGTTTCCCATACCTTGAGAATGATGTCTCCTCTTATCTGTTCTGTGAGAAAAAGCTTTAGATTTTTCCCCATCTCTCTGTTTCCTGAACATGCCACTACTTTCTGGAAGGTATTCCTTGCTGCTTTAGCCTCCTTTTCTAGTAAAATAATATTATCAAGAGATTTTCTTACCTCTTGAAAGTAATTATGGATGATCTCTATTTTGGAGATCAATTTTTGTTGCTCGGCTTCTATATTTGTATGTGCTTCCAACAAGAGGGTTTGGAAAGCCTTTAAGTCTACAACCCGACCTTCTGTCAAATTTAACTTAGCCTGTAGTTGTTTTACGAGCTCCTTTTGCTGAGTAACCTGCACCTGACTTTCTTGTATGCTCTGGTTCATTTCGTCCAGGCTTGATTTGAATGATTGAATTTCTTCCCTTTCAACAGCTCTGGCCTACTCCAAGATTTTATTTACCTCTCCTCTAATGTTTTTCTCAGCATTCTTTAATTGGTCTTGCAATTGAGCTATTATGTGGTTACTCTTATTTATCCTTGTTCTCATGTTTTCCACAGTAAAAAGGCTTGTTGTTGCCATGGCTCCCATGGAGCCTGCTACCTCTGTAGAGAAATCCTCCTCTTCCAAATTTTGGACATCTACCAAGGCCCTATGTTTCTTCACCATACCCCCCTCCCTCATATACATCTCTTGTTTTATGATAGCCTTCCTCTTTTTGCTAAAACAATAATCAGAAGGAGGGATCTCATCTCTGGAGATAGGGGTGAGATCGCTAACATATATGGCTCCCATCTATGGGAGTCCAAAAGAGGATTGTAAGGGGTTAAGGAAGCTATGGGACTTCCTAGATCTGTAGATCTTGTCTCTCCTATGGCCTTAGGTATATTGACATCAATAACATGTGATGAAGGAGGAGTGGACTTACTAGACTCGGGAGGTGTCCTAGACCTCCTCTCTGCTTCCATCTCTGGATTTTCAGTCTGTAAGGATTCTTCATTTTGTGAAGACCTTTCAGTCTCCTATGGAAATTCTTCAGGATTGACTTTATCTTATGCTTCTTGTCCGAAACCTAGAGGAGTATCTTCTTGTTCCTGATGAAGGGTGATTTCTTCTCCTTGCAGTACTTTGGGAAGACCACTCTGTCTATGCTTCTGGAAGGTCTGAAAACTAGCTTGCAAATCAGACGGAAATGTCTGTACCCTCTCTAACACCTCCTCATAGGTCCTAGTCCCTTTGAACATGTCATCACAAGGGGACTTCTCATGTTCATAAGCCTTCATATTACAATGGGTCATGTGTTTTCCCACTAACTAGTAAGGGTCGTGCTTCCTGTGTTCAAGGTACACCAATTTGACCTCCTCCAGCACTGCCGCTTCAACTTTGGAATGACCCAAGTTGAGTAATAAAAATTTCCCAATCTGAACGGGAAAAACTGACCAAGATTTCTTTTGAGCCATCTTTAGTTCTATCCCAATTCCACCTATTACTATTTGATGAGCTACCTCCCTGCACACCAGTCTGTCAGGGAGGAATTTAGGGAGCGCATGTAGAGGGATTGAACATCTGAAAACTCTGATGTAGGAGAAATTCTCCTCTATAAACCAGTCAACAACTGCCTTGAGGATTCCTATGACCAACTCTGAAATGAAGGGAGGTGTACATTCGTACAACATCTGATGTAGTGGTATTACAACAAAATGACAGATTTCATAGAATGAGTCCTTGGCGTTTTCTTCCAAAAGTTTAGAATGATATTCATGAATAGGTTCTGGGTAAGTCGGATTCCAACTCCAATTCATCAAATGGAAAGGAGTTGAGAAGCATATAACATCCATGATTTATGCAGACATATAAAAGGCTACTGGTCAGCCTTTTGATCTTGAAGTTTGATATTCCATGACCTCCTTCGCTATGTTATCGGATAAAATCTTACCCCAATTGAAGTTGTAACCTTTTGTTGTCTCGTGCAAAAGAGGTACCCATTCTGCAGGGAAGTGGGTAGGACTTTTCTTACCAAAAAGTCTACATAACATCATCGCCACATAGACCATATACTCATTTAAACAGGCTGTGATGTAAACACCATCGGTGTCGGCCCTAAATTTTGCTTCATTTCTCCACCAGTCTTTAATTATGCCAAGATACGTTTGGTCTGACTCAAAACATTCTTTCTTTTGAAACTCACTCACAAAATATTTATTATAAATATACTTGGGACTGGGAGACAGGTTATACATTACTTGTATATGTTCCAGTATGAAAGAGCCAATGATGACCCCTCGGCTGTCCAGAATACTTCTCGTCTACACATCTGTTTGCTCTAAGGCCCAACTGATCATGTCGTTATAAGTCATGAGTCACAGCCGTGTAGCCACTTTGTGAAGTTTAGACTCCTCTATGTCATGGATTTTGTTCTCGACATCATGAGGGAAATTCTTAATTTCATAATCTAGAGTTTCGAAAATCTACCTCCAGGATTTTATGGAGTCGATGGCATGCGCTATTGTATCAGATACAATGTCTCCGTCTGGACTCAAGCTCTCTACAAATTCCTCACTTTTCTTGGTGGCCTTCTTAGGTGCCATGGTATTTCACTGGACCAGAAACATATTTACAGATAAAATGTGTATAAAACTGGATAAATGCGACTTGCTATAGATGTAAAGGATAAGAATGAAGTTCGAAACACAGGACCTTTATTAACCTTTAATTTGTGTTATAATGAGTGTACTGATACAGGCGATGAAAAATTAATGCTTTAATGGAAAGATATGCCTTGAGATACGCTTTTGCGTCAAAAATATTTTCATTTACCCGTTATTAATACTATCGTATATCGGCGATTTTGAAACTGGAATTTTGAAATCGTTGCCTTCCTCAATTCCCGAAATGCGAAAAGCATCTTAGTTATCACTAATCATGTTTTGAAAACAACCTAACTTTAATCTTAGACTTTGTTTAAAGAAAACGCGATTTTGCATTTCGGAACTTCGGGGATCCTGTTGTCAGGGGATATGTCATAAGCAAACCCCGGATCGTGAAATTGCGATGGGATTAGTGAGGAACTAATCATTTGTATTAAAGATTTAATTAATCAATATTAGTGAATAATTATTTTTTACTTTTACTTTTTGGAAAATCGGGGATCGAGAGTTCGAAGGATGAGAGTTCGAAAACGCTTAGTAGAAGGAAACCCAAATCGCGAAAGATTAAGGGAAATATGACTGTGTTCAGGAGTCTAATTAATTACGGATTAAAGATTGCTTTGTGGAAAGCGACGAAAAATGTAACATTTATTTCTTCACCCCCCCCCCCCTTTTTATTTTTATTTTTAAATATGTTAAATGGTTTTGAGATTTCGACACTGGGAAATTGGGATGGTTGAAGATCATACCTTGAGAAGAACCGAATCTCGAAATCCGAAAAGGAACAGAAGACTCTGACTCCCGTTTTTGGACTAAGGGTGGCTCCATGACTTAGGAAAAGATGAAGCTTCAATTTTAATGGGTAGAAAAATTTAAACTTCGTGTCAACATTAGGCTCCATCTAGGGATCTCGTCTCCTTGTGGGACGAGAAGAACATGTAGACCAAGTGCCTTCATTGGGTAATGGGGTCAAAGATTTGGCTCTGTGAGATATATTAGGAGAAAAACCGAACAAGATTAGAGTCTCAACGTTAACCTTGAAAACTCTTCAAAAATAAAAGTTTTGACTATCTCGAGCCGAGTTTTCAATAGATTTCTTCTCCTGAAACTGACCTCAAATATGTGTAAGATAATCAAAACAAAATCAACCATCCTATCAGGTTTCACATGATTCTGTTTGCATCAAGGTAAGTATTTGCACTGTGTCCAGTAAGGAGATCCTAGAAATCTATGATAAAATCCAGCCAAAAAGAAGAGAAATTACCAGAGCATCTTGTAACTCACGTATAACAGCTTTTATCAGATACGAGGATATTGCTTCACTGCCAGCGAGCCTGTTCAGTACCCAGGTGAAKTTATCTGACTTCCCACATTSAATTTCCTTTCACCACTTCATTGTTTCCAAGCATTTAAATGTTGAGATGAGGGCAATCAATATAATGAATTTCCTTTCTTCATCTCTTTGAACTAGATGGGGGCAATCAATATTGAATTTCCTTTCACCATCTATCTGTATTCATTTTTTATTTTTTTGAAGTGGGGGCAATCAATGAGTATGCAATACACTCAGGAAGATATCTATTTGAAAAAGAATCAAAGTCTTTCAACTCATTTAAATAGCTCTGGGTTAATCTTCTCACCTACCTTCAAAAATCATGGTCTTCAGAAAACTTCTTAAGGGAAACTTTTTGACCTTTAGTCTAGGGAACATCCTTGAGAAAAACTGATCAATTATTCTTGTTAGGAGAACTAATAAGATTAGGATTAACCTAGACATGTTTATGATCCAGCCAAAGTCAAAGAACTAAAAACACAGCCTACTCTCTTTCTTGAAAGTTTGTTCGAGAGTTTTCATGACCAAAGAGAGACCCCTCTGTTCTCAAGAAACTTTACGATTAGACATCCATGGTCAGGCGGGAAAAGGATTTATTGTGGTCAAGGGGAGGGTAAAGGGGGTTTTAGAAAACATGTTGTACATATGATTGTTTTTAGAGACTTTCTTAATTATCTTTTAAAACCTTTTCTTAAGTCCCCTTTTCTATTATTTCAAAAACTTCTTTGTGTGATTTTGTTTTTTTCGACAAAAATGAATCGATGATTTATTTCATTCGTACTTCTTAGGACTTTTATCTCAAATTTTTAAAATGGGGTTTCATACCTTTATTATCTCCTATATTGTCATCCCAAAGATTACTCGTTCATTACCTTTTTCATTGTGAGATACTTGATATGAATACCTGCGCATGTCACCTTTCAGTACCTCAAGTTCGGTGTTTCGTGAGAAACTTTCCCTGTGAATAACATAACATTATAATCATTAGGAAATTTCATGAAAGAAATTTTTATATATTTATTTTATTTTGAATATATATATATATATGTTTTTTTTTTTTTTTTTTTAATCAATACAAAAAGCATGAAAACAAACTGGTATGTACAATGATAATTTAGAAACACATTATTGCATGAAGTGTTTAAGATGTCTCCCATTTACAGGGGCATTGAGAATGTCTCCATCCAGGTTTTCTAATAACCAAGAATTTTTTCCTTCAAAGGCCGAAATCCTGTATGGACCAGATTGGATCAAATTTGCCATGTTTTCCAGCGTCTTCTTTCTTGGCTTCCCATTTTAGGACCAAGTCACCAGGGAGGAATTCTCTATCTTTAGATTTCTGATAGAATAAGGCCTTCATTTTATCCTGATATCTTTGCAACCTTTCATTTACTTCGGCCCTATTTTGTTGGACTTCGACTAGCTGGTTTATCCTCCTGGTAACATCATTGGGATCTTCATTTGAATCTTTCCAGAGTTTCATTAATGGCAGAGAAATATTTATTGGTAAAATGACATCAGTGCCATATACCATATGGAAAGGGGAAATCCCAATTGATCTTTTAGTACTTATTATGTTGGCCCATAGAGCATATTTTAAATGGATATGCCATGCTTTCTTGTTTTCAGTCAAAACCTTTTTTATCACGGTAATTAAGCTTTTGTTGGATGATTCAGCTAGACCATTACCTTGTGGATAGTAAGTTGTGGAGTGTCCTAGTACAATGTTATATTTTTGGCAAAAATTTATCACGGGCATTGACTTAAATGCTTGCGCGTTATCAGTGACTATTTTTCGAGGACAACCAAACCTGGATAAAATATTATCTTCCAAAAAATTGATTACTACCAAATCAGTTGCATTTCATGTGGGGATAGCTTCCATCCATTTAGTGAAATAATCAGTAGCAGTTAGGATCCATTTGTGCTGCGCACTGGAGTGTGGATGGATTTCTCCAATGAAATCAAGTCCCCATTGCTGAAACGGGGCTTCAGTTTTAACTGGAATTAGGGGCAAAGTTGGGACCTTCTGTTTGCTTGTGAACAAATGACAAGGGACACAATTTTGAACTTTAGTGTTCACTTCTGTGAACAATTTGGGCCAGTAGTATCTGACTCTTAATATTTTATAAGTTGTTTCTTTCCACGCATGATGTCCTCCACACACTTCGACATGGAATTCATCCATAACCCCTTTTGTTTCAGTTTCGACTAAACACCTTAGTAGGAAACCCAAGGGGTATTTCCAATACAATTTAGCATATATGATACAATATTTTACAGTGTGTATATTTAGCGTCCTATATTTAGACAGGGTTAACTCACTAGGACATTGAAGCATGAGTAGTTAATGGACGATGTCACGATACCAGGTTGAAGTAGAAAACTTGTCTTGAATTTCGGTTGTAGGTGTAAAGACATCAAGCTCGTCTATTTCCAGAAATCCTTCGTTCTCTTGCAGCTAATTTATCCCAAGTGATTTTAAATTCGATTCGGCAAGCAATTTGGCCAAACCATGACCTTTGATAATTTTAGTAGGTTTGACTTCTAGTTCAAACTCCTGGATCTTAGCTAACCACCTGCCTCTTCTTCCATCGTTGTTTGGTTGCACCAGGATATCCTTAACAGATCTAGAGGGTACATAAGCAATGACCTTTAAGTGTAACATCTAAGTTCTAAAATCCTTGAGAGCTTTCACCATTGCATAGGCATGTTTCTCCAATATATCATTTTTCAACTCAGCATCTCTAAGAATTTTGCTAAAAAAATAAATAGGCGGCTCAAAAATTTCCTCGTTTTTTTGTAACAATACAGCTGCGATAGTATGTTGTGAAGCAAAAGAAAAAATCAAAAACTCTTTTGTGTAATCTGGGCTCGCCAAGACTAGTGCTTCACTTGTTAATTTCTTGATGCATTGAAATGATTCTTTGGATTCGCTTGTCCATTTCACTTCACTGTCCTTTTTGAGCATATATGTTATCAATTTCACAATTTCATCAAAGTTAGGGATGAATCTCCTCAAGAAATTTATTTTTCCTAAAAAATACTGAATTTCTTTTACATTTCTAGGGAAATTTATTCTATCTATTTCCTCAACCCTTTTGGGATCGATTTTGATTCCATATTTAGACACGATATGGCCCAAGAGTTTACCTTCTTGCATTGTGAAATGAGATTTCTTGGGATTGAGTGACAAACCAAATTTTCGGCATTTCTCGAAGGTTTGTTTAAGGTGCATTAGATGTTCTACATCAGATTTGGAGAACACAGTCAAGTCATCAATATAGATAACAATGAACTTATCTCTCTCACCCACGAAAGCGATATCCATGGCTCGCTAAAAAGCTGCCCCTGCATTCATTAAACCAAAAGGCATTTTATCATACATAAAAGTACCCCAAGGGGTAGTGAAAGAAGTTTTTTATTTATCATCCCGATGCACTGTAATCTGATTGTAACCTGAAAAACCATCAATCATAGAAATTTTGTTTGCTCCAACTACCTTTTCTAAAACGTGATCCATCTTAGGTAATGGGTAATTGTCTTTGAGTGATGATCGATTCAGGTTTCTAAAATCGACACACAATCTGATCTTGTCGTTTTTCTTTCTCACTGGGACTAGATTATCTACCCACTCAGAATATCCCAGTGGGACTATGATTTTATCATCTAGAATTTTTTTGACCTCTTTTTCTATCACTGGTAATAAGATAGGGTTAATCTGCCTGAGTTTCTGCCTAAAAGGTTTGACACCTGGTTTTAATGGAATTTTATGTTCCATGACAGTCATATCATAAGTTCTCAACTCGTCATAAGACCAAGCAAAAAAATCTTTGTATTTTTTAAGAAACTCAACATATTTACTCTTGATTTCGGGAGACAGGTACCTGGATACTTTAACTAATCTAGGACTCTCTTTGGTACCTATATTGCAATCTTTGACCTCTTTCGGCTGAGGCTATAAGGTGGTCTTCAAAGGGATGTCATCATGATTAAAAATTCTTTCTAAGGGAATCAGGCCCTTGGGTATCTAATTATTTTTTAAAACCAGCATATGGTGATTTGCGATTTTATCCTATAACTCTTGGGGTTCTTCCCTTTCCTACATGATCCAAATAGGATCATTCTAGTTCTCTTGGTCAGCATGCATTTCAGCGAACTCGTCTACTGTTTCTAAAAAAATTCAGAGTTTTTCATCATCCTCAAAGACTTGTCAATGTTGTATGTTATTGGGTATGGAAGGCCTATGTCTCATTTGTATATGGTATTTTAGTTTGAAAGCAGTGGGAGGTGTGAAAGTCGAAGTTTCTTTGGCTAAAGCATACGCCTGTTGATTTTTTGCTCTCGGAATGAAGTGAATATTAACAGAGGAGAAAACAAATTCGATTAGGTCCCAAACACAATTTCAATATGACCTTAACCTAGGATGTTTGGCCTGGTACTAGCGATTAACCTGCTTCACGATCAGCTCTGCATCACCAAAAACTTCCAAGTTTTTAATTTTCATTCTCCTAGCAACCTCTAACCCTAACACTAGAGCTTGGTACTCACCTAAGTTATTAGTGTGGCCAATGTTCCACTGTAGCCTATAAGAGAAAGGGATAACGAATTGGTTATCAGGTGCCAAAAAAATTACTCCATCCCCAGCTCCAAGATAAGATGAGGCACCGTCAAAAAACATTTTCCAGACACCAGTGCTATATACATCCTATTTTATTTATTCTTTTTCCTTTTTATTTCTTATACAACTTTCTTCTATACATGTATAAACATCATCATCTATAGATAATATACAATTACCTAAATCCTGATCAGCAATATATACATGATAATTATTTGGGCTGAGAGGGTCATTAACCGTAAATGCTAACCTAGTTTCCTTGTACAATCACGTGAAATGTCCTCTGAAAACTGGAATTGTTGTGTACGTCATATCAAGTTGAAGGGAACCTCCAAGTTTAGCACCTTAGTACCGGGATAAGAGCATGCCATATTTTGGGGGTATATTTGCAACAACCACATCCATTAAAACACTTTTTGTAGGTACCTGTGCAAGGTTTACGACTAAGTCTTTTATCATGCCTATAAACTTGACTTTCCTCGAATCAAATGAATATAAATCTCCATAAGGCATGGTGATTTCAAGGCTGAGTCTGTCCATGATTTCTTTAGGCATCACATTGTGAGAGGCCCCAGAATCCAACATGCAGTTATGGAGCAAATGGTCGAAAACAGTCAAAGTGATGTAGAAAGGGGCAACAGTGTCTCTGGAACCTTTGAAGTGTGGGCCAAAAATTATGTTGGGATTATCTCTTCTAAGTTTATAACATCGGCCTGACTTTCATTTTCCGAAAAACTAATAATTTTAGCAATTTGTTTTCGGTATATTGGGTTTTTGACCATTTCGACAAGGGGAATAGGGATTTTGATCTTATTAATTTCATTCTCTAGATTAAAACTTCCAATGGTTTTGTCGATTTCTATGGTTTGAGTCTCCATCCCTTTCTTTTCAACTTTCCTTGGTTGAGGGATCTTTGTTTCGGTAACAGGGGTGTTTATTTTCTGCATGCTTAAGGGTGGCGTTTCTACTGTCTTTGTTTTAATAGACTGTATGTTAGCGGTCTTAGTCCCTTCAGTCTGTTTTTCAGTGATTTTTGAAACTGCTTCGTGAGTTTCAACCCTCGGCAGTATCTTTTTAACTGGAGCGGTTGTGGAAACCCTATTTCTGGGTCTTAGGTTATACTTCTGGTGGAGTTCAGCCATTATACTATTTTCTATTCCCTGATAGGTCAAATCTTCCGAAACACAGTTGTTATTGTTACTGTCAGTCCTACACTCTGTACTCAGATATTTTTCATAATCATGTCTTGTTATATAAGGTTGTAGGCAGTCATCGCTGAGATTGTTCATATCCTCTTCTAACTCCTCAAAATTCTCCAAGTCTTGTCCTCCTATAAAGTTTTCACTTTTAAAAGGGGTTTGGATTTTTTGATCTTCATTCTTAATTTGTTTTTGGTGGTTTTGAGGATTAGGGTTCTTCCAGAACTCCTTTCTAGAGTAATGTTCATTCTTAGCTTGATCTAGTTCCATTCTCGATATTTTGTTTGACAGTTCTTTGATGATTCTACCCATATCATCCATTTTTTCTTCTGAGGATCTTCCTGATCCAGAGGGTCCTCCTTGTTCCCTGTATCTTCTGATTTCTTTATTTCCAGTCTCAAATTTGGTTTTTAGCTTCCCTGATGCCATCATGTTAGATTCAATTTCCAGGGCATCATCTTGCATCTTGGTAAGATCTATTGATCTTCTCTCCCTTAATAATAGTGCGAAGTCGGGGTCAAAAGCTCCAACAAAAGTCACTTTTGCTTCAGGTTGTGAGGGTTTGACCTCGGTTTGGATTTTATTGTACAATTTATTGAATCGTTGGGTAAACTCAAGAACTGATTCAGAGTTTTTCTTTCGAAGAGCTCCAAATTCAGTTAGATAATAAAGATGGTCTTTCTGCTCACCCCACTGTCTGATAAAAGCATTTTCAAGTTCATCATACAATGGTATAGATCTCGCTGCTAGGCCTCGAAACCAGGTTTTTACTTTCCCTTCAAAGGTTTGAACCAAGAATCTGGAGTAAACATATTCATGTTCCAATCCAAGAATGTCAGTGAATTGATCGAAAAAATTTATGTGTTCAGCTATCGTTAAATCGCCCTCTCCCGTGAACTTGGGAAAGTTTTTCATGTAATTTTCTGGTAAATCATGGAGAGGGACTGGTAGAACCAGAGGGGCATATCTTGCAGCAACCTTTGCAAATATTTTAGGAGGTGATACTTGGCCACCTGCTCCTCCTCCTGGACCACCTGCGGCAGCACCTCTTACCCCACCTACTCCAACCGCGGTCATTATATATTTAACGGTAAAAGTTTGAGGGTTATAAGGAAGGGTTTCAAGAAATTGGTTATCGACGGGGAGGAAACTTGATAAAGAGGAGCTTGGGGAATGTGGATTGGTTCCTTCAGAACCACAGGGTGAGAATATAGGCAAATCAACAGAAGTTGAGTCGAGATATATAGGATAATTGTTTGAGTTTTGAGAGGTGGGAAATTGAACCTCGAGAAGAGAGGGAGAATCAGTCACAACAGGAAGTGAGGTAGATATTAGTTTTCTATTGGTGTGGGAAACAACTGAGAAAGCTTCGGTCTTAAAAACAAGTAGAACCAAATCTGATTCAAGGGATGTAACTTTATCAGCGGAGTATTTCCCGTAAGGGGGTGGAATACTTGATTCACCATGTTGATCTTCAGAGTCAGACTGTGTAAATTTAGGTTGATAATTTTTATTTGTCGATGAGACAATCTACCGGAAGTATCTTCTTGATTTTAGAATTTTTTCTGGGTCGGAGAAAGGCGAAATTTTCTTATCGTCTAGATTCTTCCTGGTGTTCTTATGGTTAAGAGCTAGTTTAAACAATGTGGAGTCACCAAGTGAAATATAAAGGTATCCTTAGAAT